>JAHHFK020000485.1:0-83571 GCA_024533555.2 Aedes koreicus
AATACATTTTTCGTAATTTTTACGAGGAAGTGTAATAATGTGCAAAACTATAACAATAATAGCGTTTATTAACCTTCTTAAGATATTGGGGACAATTCTGACCCATAGTGCAACTTCAATGTACGCTATCTTTTTTATTTTTAAACCAATCGGGCTGAAATTTTCTGACTTTCAATATTTCACGAAATTCTTGCACAAACATATTTTTTTTAAATCAGTTTAAGCTGGTTGTACAAATGAAGTGACACTTGAGACATTGGGGTAAATATTGACCCGGATTTCAACCCTTCGTAGAATTTCGAAATTTTAACTTTCAATGTTTTTGCACCATTTTTAAAGTTCTGGTCTCAAAAATGCATTGAAACAAAAAAAACTGCTTCGAGTAACACTGTCCACCGGGAATCTGCTACACAGGGAAGGAAGTTTTAGTTTGGCTGTGTTAACAGAAATGCATATACAACATTCCAGACTCATTGCAGAGAATTGGCGTCTTGAGCAAAGTTTCTCAGTGTGTAACAAATCGTCTTATGATAACATCATATTAGTTCCAAATCGTGCTGCAGAGATGGCGCTGCAGTCTATCTATGCCAACTGAAGCTCTAGAGAGTTGCCGTCGTCGGCAAAGTCGTTTGGAATATAAAACGTACACACTTAGAAAATTTTACAGTATTCGGTAATTTTTTACCGAACTTTCAACAACTGAACGATCGGTTATCCGATTTACCGGATTTCGGTGAAATTTGGTAGTATTCCGGTAAAAAAAATACCGGAACTTGTCAAATTTTATCGAAATCCGTTAATTCGGATTACCGAACGTTCAGCTGTTTAAAGTTCGGTAAAAAATTACCGAATACTGTAAAATATTGTAAGTGTGTAGTCATTTAACTTTATCAGATTAGTTCCAGCTTTTGTCGCAGAGATGGCGCTGCAGTCTATCTTTGCAAAATGAGGCTTTAGAGAGTTGCCGTCTTGAGCAAAGTTGTTGAGAATGTAAAATGAAGACATTTAAATAATCACATTAGTTCCAGATTGTACCGCAGAGATGGCGATGCAGCCAATGCAGGCGATGCCAAATGAAGCTCTAGAGAGTTGCCGCCTTGGGCAAAGTTTCTCGGCTTTGCCATTTGTCGTCTTTTGACATTATAATATTAGTTCCAGATCTTTCCCCTAAGATAGCGTAATGTCAATCACGGTCTTCAACATATTCAATAACTTTGCCGAAGGCGGTATCCCTCTAGAACTTGTCTGATATAGATTACTTCTCTGCAGCACAATCTGCAACAAATATGATAGTGCAAAATGTCGCCATATTACGTACTGAATACATTTGCCAAACACAGCAACTCTTTAGAGCTTGGCTAAGATAGACTGCAGTGCCATTTATGAGGTAAAATCTGGAACTAATATGACAATATCATAAGACGATCCTCGACATATTCAATAATTTTGCTGAAGATGGCATCTCTCTACTACTACATATGATTGAAATAAACTACAGCGGCATATCTGCGGCACAATCAAGACCTAATATGATAATGCCAAATGATCACATGGTATATCCTGAACAGCATTACCGACGAAGGCAACACTTTAAAGATCAATTTGGAAAAGATAGACTGCAGCTTATTGCTGACGACCGTTTCCGTTATTGTTACGACATACACCCTTATAGTTGACAACTATAAACTAACCATTTCCTATATAGTATTAACAATATATCAGATGGTAAAAGGCCAAATAGCAATATGCTAAATAGGCGGTTACGTTCAGGTACTATTAAAAATGGCAATTTTCACGAATAAAATTTTTGCTGTACTCTACGCACTTAATTTTTTTTTTCGCCGAGAATCCAACAGCCGATCATTTCGGTATTTCAATTTACTGAGATTCAGTGAATAAATAACCAAGATTCTGCTAACAAATTAAAGTTTTACCGACACTCAGCTAACAAACAAACATTAAACAGGGATATCAGCAAAAGTAACTGCCGAGTTGATCGGTTGTTACACATTTTGACGAGGTAAATTGAGTGTGTATGCCAAAAAGTAGGTATAGAATCCAGACCGAGTGCAGACAATAAAAACCCTTTCATTGACAATATGGCATACATTAACAATATGTGTTAATGTAGAGGTTATATGGTGAAAACGCGATTAAATTATTTGTTAACAATAACATAAAATATGATAATATATCTTACATTCAAAACATAGTTTAAAATAAATAGCTAATTGTTTTTCACTATGCGGATACTGAACAACTTTGCAGCAGACGGTCACTCTCTAGAGCATCATTTGACAAAAATATATTGCAGCGCAATCTCTGCGGCACAATATGGAACTAGTCTGATAACGTCAAATGACTGCATTTTGTATACGGAACAACTTTGCCGAAGACGGCTACCCTCAAGAGCTTCATTTGGCAAAGATAAACGTCAGCGCCATCTCTGCGGCAAAATCTGGAATCTGGATCTGGAACTAATATGATGTTATCAAAAGACGACAAATGACATTCTAAGAAGCTTTGCAGAAAACGTCAACTTAATAGAGCGTCATTTAAATGTAAGATGTAAGACTGGGGCGCCATCTCTGCTGCCATATCTGGAACTATTATGATAATCTCACAAGACGACAAATAACATAATGAGAAACTTTGTCGAAGACGACAACGCTCTAGAGCTTCACTTGGCAAATACCGACTACAGCGACCATCTCTGCGGCAATATCTGACACTAATATGATAATTTCAAAAGACGATATAAATGACATACTGAAAAACTTTGCCCAAGACGGCAATTCTCTACAGCTAGTCTGGAATGTTTTGTATGCAATTCCGTTCACACATCGAAATCAAAACCTCCTTCCCTTTGTAGCAGATTCTCGGTGACCAATGTTCCTGGAACCAGGTTTTTTTTTTCACCACCAATGCATTTTTGAGACCATAACCTTTCAAATGGGGTACAAGATCGCAGCAAGCCGTGCTTCTAAACTGACGTGTTTTATTTTTTGCTGCGTCGTTTTCGCGAAAAAAGTCAAACAATAATTCGTAATTTAACTTGAGCCAACAGTGAAATCATGAAATCTCCGCGAAAATTGTGTAAGCCGTAGTGAATATAATCGATTCCCTCTCGAAATGTGTGAGTGTCGGTAGTATTTCCCCGTTTTTTGTTTGTTTTTGTGCTTCGCCCTCGCACCCGGAAGAAGAGTTAAATCAGCTTAGTTTTGGTTATTAGTGGTAATATTGTGACACTCGGGCATAATTTATTAGTTTAGAGGGTTCTTGCGCTTTGTCGCGAGTTCATCGATGATTATTAGCAGTTTTGAAGCTCGATATAGAGTCGCCTCATAGCGGGGATTTGCATTATTGGCAGAGTGTGTAGTGAAAAAAAAAAGAAGACTAGTGCAATGTAGAGAACGGCCATTTGCTGGTCAGAAGCAGCAAACGAAAACAACGCGCATGGGCGGGTGAAAACCTTGCACATAATTTTAGGTGCATTCACCACGGGGTGTACAGAGTTTTGTTATGCAGGTTGCATATCTAGCGGGCGGTTTAGCAACGGTAATTTTTGCGCATATTTAATCGCGAGTGCATGAAATTAATCACGAATCAACGTCGAAAATTTTTATTTTTACGAATGAACAAGATAGTGTGATTGAGGAGGCGAACATGGGTGAGATGTATCTAACTATATAACAAAAATCTTATTTTCAAAAAATACTAAATACGTGCCTGGTTTGGAAATTTTAAATTTCCAAATCTGGAAGCGTGTTGCAGTGCCCTTATCCAAATGATATCGGTAATGTTTACATGCGGGGCTTATTGTATGTGAAAGTAACCTCGGAATGGGCGTGACTCTCCAGACATTCTGAAATGGGTTGCTGGATCTGCAGTAGAGCTATCACTTTCTAGCTCCCGGATTAAAGCTGCTTCCAATGGTCACTTCAATGATTGTTGTAAACAGATTTCTTCCATAATACCATTGCCGGTCGATGGGTGTTAGATTGGACACACACACACACACATAACCTTTCAAATGGGGTACAAACATTGTGTCTAGGTTGAAGTTTCATAATTCTAGAAAGGGTTGAAATCCGGGTCAATATTGACCCTAATGTCGTTTTTTTTTATCTCAGGGGGGGGTTTAATGAAAAAAAAAAAATGGTTAGGTTAGATAAAAAAAAAAAAAAAAAAGATTTTTTTTTTTTATGCAGGGAGGTTCTTATCTTTTTTTGTGAAAATATATTTTTCTTGTATATCTCTCTCATAACACAGTGTAACAGTGATTTGGAACTTTTGAAGTGACATAGTAGAGATTGTTTATCTGGTCGAACATAACACAAAACCGTGTTCGAAATGTTTGTAACACCCTAAAAAAAAAATTTATTGTTAAAAAACCGTTTTTTGGTACTTTTTTGCGCATAAAAATTCGTACACGCGCATTTTTCAACCAATTTCAAAATTTTTGGCGATTTTGAATAGCTTTTTCTTGTAGCTTTAAGAAAAAAATATATCTCCGTTTAATTTGAACGAGAAAAAAAAAATATTTACGTAAAAATCTGACTTTTTGGCCTTTTTTTGGTGTTTGTTCGATTTTGACGCCATTTTTTTGGTACAACTCATTAAAATTGCGTATTGTAGGACACATATCGTTGTTGTCGCATTAATTTTGAATAAAACAAGGTAAATTTCATCCAAAAATAATGAGAATTGTCAAAGTTACGACGCTTTTCCGACAACTGTCAAACTTGCCGTTACCGTTCCGTTTTGCGCAAACATCGTGTTTTGGCCATAAATGCTGTCTAAAAGATCAGCACGTAACACCATGCCGTTATTTCCCCCGGAAGGTGTTACAGTAAACAACGACGGAGGAAATTCGTCCAGTTTCATCGCATTAGTGAACACGTGAAGAATTGTGTCTCGAAGAAAAAGGCAAGATGTGTGATAAGCGCAACAACTTTTGTTACGTCAGTGGTTTATTGGTTGACAAGAATCATCGATTTGAGTTAAGAACAAATAAAACTGTGGTTGAAGCGTTCATCCTCTTTTCCAAATGCTCATACGTGGAAAGTGCTTGGTATGAACCCGAATATATTTGTTCGGTGTGCTGTACCACATTAAAAAAATGGAAAACCGGTAAATGTGATGACCTGCGTTTGCCATTCGTGACTCCCATGGTTTGGCATTATCAAATATATCACAAGCCGGAGGATTGCTACTTCTGCCAAACAAAAATCACTGGTCACCACCATAAAACTCGCCACCTCATAAAATATGCGGATGTGTTGACTGTATCGAAACCTGTCGCAAGGGGAGAACAAGATCAGTCAACTACAGGCAAAAATCCTGCAAATTTTCCTGAATCAAGCAACGAACCTACCGATGAGGGAAATGATGAACCTTATATTCCAACCGGAGCAATAGGAGCCGAACGACATTTCGTGTCAAATCAGGATTATCGTGATCTTGTGCGCGATTTGGAACTGTCTTTAAGACAAACAGAGATTCTGGCCTCCAGATTGAAGCAGTGGAATATAGTAGACAGTGACTTCAAAGTAACGCCTGCACGAGATAGAGACCTATCCTCGTTCGAACAAATTTTTGAATTTGATGATACCGATAACAACCTTGTGTATTGCGTTGATGTGGATACATTGTTTGATGCACTCGACCACAAGCACTGTCCACAAGATTGGCGATTATTTCTAGACGGTTCTTGCAAAAGTGAGTAAGGCTTGCTTCATTTAGAATTGGAACAAACTTTTGCTCATATTGTGGCGCTCCTGGTGGACGGATTTGGAAGTTCTTGGCGCCCACGTGTCGGGAATTTTGTCAGCTTCACGTATGTATTTTTGACATTCCGCAAATCGACTATACTTTGTAAACAATCAACATGGAAGCCGAAAGAAGGGAAAAAATTGTGCACAGTTATTTGGAAAATCCATTGTGGTCAGCATCTAGGCTAGCTAAACAGCTGAAATCGCCCAGAAATACCGTATGGCGCGTTATCAAACGGTATAAGGAAACATTGACGACGATTCGGAAGCCTCTAGCCAATCGTCGGAGTGGAACTGTCGACCGAAAACTGCGTGGTAAGATTTTGAAGACGATTAAGAGGAATCCCAATCTGTCGGACCGTGATTTGGCCAGAAAATTCGGTGCTGCCCATAGTACCGTGAGGAGAACTCGACTCCGGGAAGGAATCAAGTCGTATCGAGCTAGCAAACAGCCAAATCGGACCATAAAACAGAATAGTGTGGCCAAAATCCGTGCTCGGAAGCTATACGACCAGGTGCTGACCAAGTTCGACGGGTGTCTTCTGATGGACGATGAAACCTATGTCAAGGCTGACTTCGGGCAAATCCCAGGTCAAAAATTTTACTTGGAAACGGCTCGGGGGGATGTTCCAGCCAAATTTAAATTTGTTTTTGCCGACAAATTTGCACGAAAATTCATGATTTGGCAGGGCATTGGCAGCTGTGGCAAAAAAACGAAATTTTTCGTTACAAATAAGACGATGACGTCGGAACTATACCAAAAAGAGTGTCTCCAAAAACGAATTTTGCCGTTCATTCGATCCCACGACCGTCCCGTAATGTTTTGGCCAGATTTGGCTAGCTGTCATTACAGCAAAGTCGTTCAAGACTGGTATGCAGAGAAAGGGGTCCAGGTTGTTCCGAAAAACCTTAACCCACCCAACTGCCCCCAGTTCCGCCCTATTGAGAAATACTGGGCAATCATGCAGAGGAGACTCAAGGCAAAGGGAAAGGTTGTCAAAGACATCAATCAGATGAAGACCTGGTGGAATAAGATAGCCAAAACGGTGGACGAAGAAGGTGTGCGCCGCCTAATGAGCCGTGTTACAGGAAAAATTCGAGAATTCCTTCGAAACCGTGACGAATAATTTTATCCGTATTTTTTCTTAAAAGTATGAAGAACACGCTACATATGTATAAAAAAAGATCTTGAATTCAATAATAAATAACTGAAATACAGGCAATTGTTTTTGTTCCAATTCTATCTGAAGCAACACACTTAGAAAATTTTACAGTATTCGGTAATTCTTTACCGAACTTTCAACAGCTGAACGTTCGGTAATCCGATTTACCGGATTTCGGTGAAATTTTACAGTATTCCGGTAAAAAAATTACCGGAACTTGTCAAATTTTACCGAAATCCGGTAAAGCGGACTACCGAACGTTCAGCTGTTGAAAGTTCGGTAAAAAATTACCGAATACTGTAAAATTTTCTAAGTGTGAAGCTTTATTTAATGTGTTACGAGTTTATGAAAACAAAGTTAGAGTAAAATTTTGAAATTCGTTTTCAAATTACTATCATCATAGGTCTGAAAGCAGTATTGCTGCACAACAAAAATGAATTGCCATCAGTTCCAGTAGCATACGCTACTGATATGAAAGAGACGTATCAAACGATGGAAAAAATTCTACGATTGATAAATTACAATAAATTTCGCTGGCAGATTGTCTCGGACCTCAAAGTCCTGACAATTTTGCTTGGAATGCAGGGAGGCTACACTAAATATCCATGTTATTTTTGTGAATGGGACAGTCGGGCAAAAAATCATTACAAGTGTAACAACTGGCCACCGCGAAAGATGATTCAAATAGGCAAAAAGAATGTCCTTATTATTCCATTAGTGAAGACGTTTCTTGGAAACGTCAGAAGCTCGAATTACGTTGAGGTGGTCCATGAGTTTTTGGAAGCCTATGGAGAGATGGGATGCAACATGTCAATAAAAATTCATTTTTTGCATTCTCATTTGGATTTTTTCCCAGACAATCTCGGTCAATTCAGCGACGAACAAGGTGAACGATTCCACCAAGAAGTATCAAGGATTGAAAAAAGGTTTACAGGAAAGAACCAAGTTAGGATGATAGCTAACTACTGCTGATCACTGAAACGTGAAACCGATGACTCGTCTTATAAACGCAGAAGATCAAGCAAACATTTTTAACTTAAATCTACCCGAATATTCACTGTCGTTCTGCTTTGAGTGCAAATTTGAAGAGACAAGATTTAAAAAACAAGAGAAATAGTATGTTATAAAATCATTTAAAATATAATCCGGAATGTTAATTTTTCATTGAAAGTCCGAATGGCCCTCCCATTTTGCTTATTCCTTTCCTGCATACATTGTTACTCCGGAGCGCTCTCAACGTTGATTTTTTTTTCTTTTGGGAAAAGCGTCGTAACTTTGAAAATTTTCATTATATTTAGATGAAATATACATTGTTTTATTCAGAAACTGGCGTCAAAATCGAAAAAACACGAAAAAAAAACCAAAATTTCAGATTTTTTCGTAAATATTTTTTCCTTCTCGTTCAAAACAAACAGAAATAAATTTTTATCTTAAAACCACAATAAAAAGCTATTCAAAAACGCCGGAAATTTTGAAATCGGTTGAAAAATGCCCGTGTGGGAAATTTTGTGCGGAAAAAAGTTCCGAAAAACGGTTTTTTAACAATAGATAAATATTTTTAGGGTGTTACTAATATGTTGAACACGGTTATGTGTTAAAATTGACCAGATAAACAATCTCTACTATGTCACTTTGAAAGTTCCTTCACTTTTTTTTTTTTTTTTTTTTTTTGTAGCACAGTGTAACTAGTGAGTGATTGATTTTTTTTACTCCCTCCATATCACATTCTCGGGCAGTCAAGAAGCCTTTTGTCACAAATGGTCGAATGAGATCAACCTGTTTTTGAGTTTTTGAGCGATTCCCGAACTTATTGTCAGTGCCAACCTCAACCCGATACGAGTTACGAATAAAACCGTACAAACTGACGTTTAACACACAACAAGTCGACCCAATTTTGATACCCGATGCAGTTTGAAACTTGATCAAAAACGAATTCGCAAATAGTATTTGACCATCATTCGTGAGTTGTAGTCATAGTCTTAAAACCGTCATGAAAATGTACAGCACTGCTTATAGGCAAATTAATCGCATTGAGCCAAAATGACTATTTACAGCACTGCCTAGTAGACAAAACGTTAATATCAACCTCAATCCACCACCCTCGATTCATAACGAATGATCGATCTTCTTTCTTGCGATGCGACGAACTTGTCGGTTCTGTATTTTAATTTAACTTAATTTAACCCAACAAACATCTGCTCACCCCTGCCGTCTTCAGTATGTGTGGATGTGTTGAGGACGGTTGACTGTATAGAAGCAGAGCGATATGCCGTTGCGGTCAGACCGGTCGTCGCACCGCAAACTGTTTTCGCACAACCCTCCGAGCAATGCCCAACCGGTGCTGATTCGACGAAATTCATCTCCAGGCAACAATTTCTGGCTGACATGGGCCCATCCCTAGCCCGAGCTCACGAAACAGCTCCAGCGGGGTCGGCCCCAGGTATCCAAAGCTGCTCAAATATCGAATGATTCACTGTGTGCCTGTGTGCGACTTCCCAATACATAGCTGACGAGCGACGAGCGACGGGTGTGCCGCTGTGTGGGTAGAAATGCGCAGTTGGTATTCGACAATCCCAACTGGTCGTCCGACCGTACCATATTATAACTAATCAACAGACCGAATTGAGCTTCTACGTCCGAATTGGTGGTGTTGGGTTCCGTCGTTTCGTCGAACGAACCAAAAATGGAACGCGTTTCTAAATCAGCACCGCTCGCTTCATGGTTGGTATACATGATGGCCTACGGGTCACGACGGCGGACCCATTCTATAAAACTCGGAAGGTATCTACCGAGAAGTGAATGAGAATGCGCAAAAGCGAACAAACGAAAGGAAACATTCACGCCGTACCCACGTGCGTTTGCCTGCTGTTTCCCCTTGAGGATGAGAGTACAGAAGAACAGAACTTTGGCTCGCTTTGGGTTTCGGTCGGAGCCGGAGAAATCCTTAGGGGTTTTCGAAGCGCATTATCTTGACCGGGACCGTTCTTCCCTCGGTCGTCCCTTTCTCTCCCTTTTGCTGGTCTTTCTGAAATATGCTTACCTTTGTAGAGCGTCCTTCAACGGCGGCGGGCCTTGCTGAAGGGAATTTTCAATAACAAATGTAAAAATGGGCTTGCTTGGATCGGGCGATTATTTCGAGCGACAAAGGCGAACATCAAAGTTGTTCCGTTGATAAGAGCAACCAACCATGGGTCGTTCAAGTTTATTCCGTATCCGAGGCTAGTCCAAATATTTACGTCTCTTGCTCGGTTTGTCTCCTCCGATGCAAATGGTCTTGGTCCCTGATAACAACTATCGCACCGGCAGAAGGCAGCCAGTAAGTCAGTGGGGTTTTCGAAACCAATTTTATTTTTACGTTCCAACTTGTTTTGAGTCGGGTCGATTTCATTGTGGTGGTGTTCAGTTTTGGACTAGAGTGATGTTTTATTACATTTAAGGGTTTTGTTGCGATCAAAAGGTTTGTAGACTGCTCAGACTACCAGCAATTGAAAATCAGACTCAACTGCTGTTTTACGATTAAGGTTTAAGACAATCCTCGACAACTTATTCAATACGAGGTAACTGATTTTGTAAACAAAGAGGTAATCAACTTGTCAAACGCAAACTAGGACCACCAGCACAAATATTTCCTTAACATGCTAGTAACGCTAAATTCCGCGGGGGTGCTGAGTTTTGACAAATTTTGAAATTTGAGAAAACGTTTGAATCTTTTTTTTACTTCTTTGTTTACGGAACCAGAGAAGTAGTTTCTCTGCACTTGTAAGAGAAATCTTTGGGATACAGAATTGGATTGGCATGATGCTTTGTTTTGGTAAACGATACGCTGAATTCGCGTGAAGTCTAGTAAATCATTATTACTAGATTAGATCAAATCCTATTTTCTAATTTGAACCGACTTAACCTTCTTTAGGTGTCGGGGTCAATATGACCTGGAATGGATTTTAAAAATGCAATAACTTTCTAGAATAAGCATCAAGACGTTTGACGTTTCTTGACTTTTCCTAAATCGTAGGAAAGTACGTTTCTTTTTTTTTTTTAAATCATTTATTTGTACAAGCTTAATTGAATCAACTTTACAAAGCCAGGTTTTCATATTTATATACATAGATTATCTTAAAACTAACGTTAAGGGAATAGAACCGATTACTCGCGGCCGTCTCGAGGTTAATAGGAATAACAATTGAACGGATGGGAAGATGGGCGGGAATTTGAAGTATGGAATTGGCTAAAAACTTTTGGTTTTCTTTTGACTTGAACATTTTTGAGAAAGAATAAAAAAACACACAAACACATAAAATAAAACTTATAGTAAACATACAGGTTAAACTAACTAAAATCTAAGGCTAATGTTAGTCAAAAACACATAAATGAGTTTCATAAACTCCAGATCACGTACAGCCAAGATATCTCGAACCGGCACATTGGGTTGTCTACCTCGAGCCCGAAGGGAATCATAAAGCTCAGATCTGACTCCACGATGCTCAGCACATGACCAAATAATGTGGTCTGCGTCCTGGTAACCTTGTCCACATTCACAGAGATTGCTGTCGCCCAGCCCAACACGGAACAAATGAGCGTTTAAAGAATAATGATTGGACATGAGGCGAGACATCACACGAATGAAGTCTCGACCCACATCCAATCCCTTGAACCAAAATTTGTTCGACACCTTTGGGATGATAGAATGTTGCCATCGCCCCAAATCTCCTTTACTCCATTTATACTGCCAGCTGACGAGTGACTGATGACGAAAAATAAGAAAAAATTCGTTGAAGGCGATTTGTCGATCACAAATATCGCCTTCCATAGCGCCCACCTTTGCAAGCGTGTCCGCTTTCTCATTGCCCGGAATTGAACAATGAGATGGGACCCATACAAAGGTGATGATAAAATAACGCGAAGATAAAGCACTTAGAAGCTCCTGTATTTTCATGAGAAAATACGAGGAGTGCTTTACCGGCCTCAAGGAGCAAATACCTTCTATACAACTAAGACTATCCGTGAAAATTTAATACTGATCCGGTGTTAGTGAGGCAACAATTTCTCGCGTAAAGTGTATTGCCACTAATTCAGCGACATATACGGAACAAGGAGCTTGAAGTTTACGTTTGGCGCTATGAATTTCATTAAGTATACCAAAGCCTGCTGACTCTTCTATCAATGATCCATCAGTGAAGAACGATTTAGTGGAATCAACTTGGCCAAACTTTGCAGAAAATATCACAGGAGCAATCATAGGACGATGATGCTCTGGGATTCCATGAAGCTCCTGCTTCATGGATAAATCAAAATGTATCGAATTATCGAAGTCGGAGCAGCAAACACGATTGGGAATATTCGGCGAAGGGCTGACATCCTGTGTTATGTACAAATGGTACAAGGTCATGAAGCGAGTTTGAGGATTCAACTCAAGGAACTTCTCAAAGTTTTCGATTACCTTGGGGTTCATAACTTCATACCTGGTGAGGAGCCGGAGAGATAACTCTGTAAACCGATCCGAGAGTGGCAACATGCCGGCCAGCACTTCAAGACTCATGGTGTGAGTCGAGTGCATGCAGCCTAACGCGATACGAAGACACCGATACTGAATACGTTTCAGTTTTATGATGTGCGACCGAGCCGCCGACTGAAAACAAAAACTACCGTATTCGATAACCGACAAAATCGTTGTCCGGCACAACGTTAGAAGATGTTGTGGATGCGCTCCCCACCAGGTCCCGGTAATTGTTCCAAGAAAGTTGATCCTTGGTTGGCATTTTAGTTTCAGATACTCAATTTGGGATCTCCAGGTGCATTTTGAATCGAACCAGACCCCAAGATATTTAAATGACATAGAATAAGTTATTGGCTTACCCCAAATTTGAAGCTTCGGTTGTGCTGGGTTATGCTTCCTAGAAAAAAACTACCAACTCAGTTTTCTCCGTAGAGAATTCGATACCTAGCTCGAGAGCCCAAGTAGACAAATTGTCTAAGGTATCCTGTAAGGGTCCTTGCAGATCGACCCCATTGGGTCCCGTGACAGACACTACGCCGTCATCTGCAAGTTGTCTCAACGTACAGTTGTCACTAAGACAACCGTCAATGTCTTTGACATAAACGTTATACAAAAGAGGGCTTAAACATGATCCCTGGGGGAGACCCATGTAGCTAAATCGGGAACCTGTACAGGTTCCATGAGAAAAGCTCATATGTTTCTCTGACAGCAAATTGTACAAAAAAATATTCATTAATGGTGAAAAGCTACAAGCGTGGAGTTTATCTGAAAGAACTTCAACAGATACTGAATCAAAAGCCCCCTTTATGTCCAAGAATACAGAAGCCATTTGCTCTTTTTTAGCAAAAGTTAACTGAATATCCGTGGAAAGTAACGCGAGGCAGTCGTTCGTTCCCTTACCTCTGCGGAAACCATATTGAGTATCTGAAAGCAGGTTGTTCGTCTCAACCCATTTGTCCAGACGGAAGAGGATCATTTTCTCCAACAACTTTCGAATACAAGATAACATCGCAATGGGTCGATAGGAGTTGTGGTCAGACGAAAGTTTATCAGGTTTTTTAATGGCAATAACTCTCACCCGTCTCCAATCATCCGGTACAATGTTTAGTTCCAGAAACTGATTAAACAAGTTCAACATGCGCCTCTTAGCGACGTCTGGAAGGTTCTTAAGCAAGTTGAACTTGATCCTATCAGCCCCTGGAGCCGTATTGCCACACGAAAGGAGGGCTAGAGAGAACTCTACCATTGAAAAGGGTTGGCTGATCTCATCTATCGAATTCTCGGTTTCGCGAGGAATGATCCGTGCCGGCACAGAATCTGAGCAAACTTTTCGCACGAACTTGAGGATCCATTGGTCCGAGTACTCTTCGCTCTCGTTGTTCGTAGTTCGGTTACGCAATATTCGCGCCGTGTTCCAAACAGTACTCATCGACGTCTCGCGCGATAGCCCGTCCACGAATCTTCGCCAGTATCCGCGTTTCTTGGCCTTGATGAGGCTCTTAAGTTCGGGTTCGAGAGCCGTGTATACTTCGAAGTGCTCAGGTGTTCCACGTCTACGGAAAACTTTAAACGCGTCGGACTTTTTACGGTAAACCTCGGTGCATTGCTGATCCCACCATGGAGAAGGAGGTTTCCTGCGAAATGACGTTCCTGGAACTGGTCGAGTTTGAGCTTGAAGCGCGCTGTCTAAGATCAGGTTGGAGAGGAAGCTATATTTCTCCAGCGATGGAAGCTCTTCTACCTTCGTTATGGTTTCATGTACTGCTGTCCTGAACTTTGTCCAATCGATGTAACGGGTAAGATCATACGCGACGTTGATGGATTCCGATGGATTGAACCCGGTGGTAATCGAAATTTTTATGGGCAAGTGATCACTACCGTGGGGATCTTGAATCACATTTCTTGTGCAATCCAACAACAATGAGTTCGAACAAAGTGGCACTTTTTGATCCCCAAAAGTACTCCTCCTCCACGTGAATCCGCACGATCAAGACGAATAATATTGAAATCATGAAAAGGAAGATCGATTTCGGAAGAGAGCCATGTTTCACAAAGAGCGAATGCATCACAACCGGTATTGTGAGCTGGAATACCTGGCCGCTGAAGTCCGCGAGTAGGCAAGAAACACCGCCCGTGACAACAAGAAGACCAGAAACATCCCACGTCATCTGCAGCTGGCCATCCGCAACGACGAGGAGCCGCCCTGCTGCCCAAGAAGAACGGGAAGAAAATTTCAAACGCGAACCATGTTCCCTCCGTAAGCAACTAAAATCCGGGCTTTTCAGGACGACCAAATAAATTTAACCAACTAAAGAGTATGTTTGATTGAAATTTTTCTTGAGCTCATCGAAATTTCCATTACCACGCACCGGCTCAACATGGCGTTGCTTGAAAAGCCGCGTCCCTAAGAAAATGGCCAAAAATTTTAGCAAGCACGTTGGACATTCAACAAACGAAATACACTGAAGTTTTTTTCTACGCGGTTTTTTTTTACGCGGTCCGCATAAAAAAAACCGCGTTATTTCAAAAAACGACGTAAAAAAAGTCAAGGAAATAAAAATTATATTTCATATTCATATTGAAAGTATATGGTCATAAAAATGTATTGGTGGTGGAAAAACATGGTTCCAGTTACATTGGCCACCGGGAATCTGCTACAAATGGATAGAGGTTGTTAATTCAATGTGTTAGCAAAACAGTCCAGAGTAGTTATAGAGAGTTTTCGTCTTCGGTAAAATTTCCCAGGGTGTCATTCGTCGTCTTTTTACATTATCATATTAGTTCCACATCATGCCGCAGAGATGGCGCTGCAGTCTATATTTTCTAAATGAGGCGCTAGAGGAATGCCGTCTTCGGCAAAGTTTCTCAGTATGTTGTTTGTCGTCGTTTGACATTGTCATATTAGTTCCACATCATGCCGCATAGATGGCACTGCAGTCTATCTTTTCTAAATGAGGCGCTAGAGGAATGCCGTCTTCGGCAACGTTTCTCAGTATGTTATTTGTAGTATTTTAATATTATCATATTAGTTCCAAATTACGCTGCATAGATGGCGCTGCAGTACATATCCATCCGCATCAAACCAAGAGGAGGTCGAAAGCACTTCAGGAAAATGTGAAGCACTTTCGCAACCACCGGATGCGTCTCCTGATGCACATGCAATTGAGAAAAGCCCTAAGTCAGCGCCGGATGACGACGATGGTGAGGTATCTCCTATAAAATGGGATTCAACTACGAACCGCAAGCGATCACGTGTCATCTACGATAGTGAATAGAAATATGATTCAATATATACTACTATATATATACTTGAGAAATCTTCATTCATTTGGTAAAGTAACAATTACTTAAAACTTTATTCATTTCCTTGAATAGAAAATGGTCTTTTTGAGAGACCCACTTTTAAATCACTTGGTTCAAGCTCCAAAGACGGTATCAGCTTAGCTTAGACTTACTGCACGTTTCAATGGTTGCTACTCCGTGATTGATCAGAATCAGTGAAATTGCACAATGAATCAATTGAATTGATTCTTCTTTCCGTTTATCGATCTTTCAAACTGACGTTTCTCTACGAACTGTCAACCGTGAATTAAAAGGGCGTCACCGGGACACACTTGGTAGCCGGCGGCAACTGCCCAGTGGGCTTGCCAACAAACTATTAGCCCCATCTCGCAGGAATCGGTCTTTCTTTCGGCCTCCCATGAACCTGTTCCGAAATAAACATTCCAGGAACAAATAATCAAATGGCCTTAAAACGTTGACAAACATCCTACTGATGAAATTTAATGAATTTTGATACCCATATTGCCAGAGTTTCCTTCTGAAATTTTTCTGGCTACTCAAAGCCCCACGGGAACCTGTTCCGGAATAATCAGTCCGGGGACAAATCATCAAATGGTCACAAAACGTTGACAAATAACCTACTGAAGAAATTTCACGAATTTTGATACCCATATTGTCAGGATTTACTTCAGAAAATGTTTTTGACCACTCCAGGCCTCACGGGAACCTGTTTTGGAATGACCGGTTCAGAGACAAACGGTCACTCCGTGGCCTACTTGTCTTATGAACTCAGGATTACAAGGAACAAACGCTTGAGAAAATTTCAAGCAGTTCGATACACATATTGTTATGGTTCCATTGAAAAATGCCTATGACCAGCCACGGACCCTTGGGGAACCTACTCCGGACTGGCCACTTTCATACATCCGATGGACCCAAAACAAGAAAAGTCAATCTGTTGAAGAAATTTTAAGAAGTTTGATACCCATATTGCTGGATTTCTACCAAAATCCACGATCAGTATCATTACATCAGGACATGCCCGTGAAAATCCGGATGTTCTAGAATTCAGAGTGTTCGAAATGGTCCATCGTGATAATAACTTGATAGAAAAGGAAATTCTCAATCCAAGGAGTCCAAATCTGTTGAAATCGGTTGAAAATTGCCGGAGATGTAGGCATTTTAGTTTTGTAGGTACCCGGGTACCCTGTCGGCCTTTTAAGGGGTAAAAAAGTTGGAGCCCCTCCTCCCTTTCTTCTTGCCCGAAAATTCTGTTTACCCCTGCAATCAATTTTGACCGTCATTCTCTTGGATCTGGCAGAGTTTCAACTTCCTACGATTAAAAATCATTGAAATATCGCGAATTGAAATCCAAAAAGGTACCCGGGTACCCTGTCGGACACACAACGGTTAAACAAAATTTCAACCTCATGTGCATGAAATCAACCTGATAAGAAAAAAAATAGGCAATACAAGGAAATTAATGTGAAAACAATGATCCTTTGATAAAGAAAATGACTAACGTGAACACTGTTACTAATACAAACTACTTGGGAAAGTCTATTCTATTTCTCAGAATGGTGTTTCCTAAGCGGACCCTCCGCGTAAAAAAATATCTTTTCCAAATGAAGCTTTAGAGAGTTGCCGTTCTCAGTAAAGTTGGTTGAGAATGTAAAATATAGTCACTTGACATTATCAGATTAGCTCCAAATTACGCCGCAAATATGGCGCCGCAATCTAAATTGCCAAATCGTGCTATAGGAAGGTGCTGTCTTTAGAAAAGACAGGGCTGGTAGCGGATTTATGCATAAATAATAGTGACTTTAGTGACTAAAATAATAAAAATAGTGACCAAATAGTGACCAAATAGTGACTAAAAAGTGATTTCCAAATTTTAGTATTTTTTAAAGTCTTTTATACATTTGTTGTATAAGTTTATTTAAAATTAATTAAGTGATCACCCCCGTTTGCAAAATTGGATAATACTGGGACGCAGTGTCACTTTTTGGGTTTTTTTTTTGTAAAGAAGCGACGTAATCAAGCGACTTTTTTTTCTCCACGACCTCCAGCACTTGGTCCGCAGCTCTTTTTTGTGAAGACGGGTCTATACGCACGGTTGAAACACCTTCCAGCATGGTCTGTGCTAGAATTACTTCTGACATATCTTGCTTCTCAATTCCTTTTTTGAGCCTTTGCCCTGTGAAGCTGCTTTCACTACCTTCACAGGGTATTTAGGCTCACCTACAGCCGTTTTCTTAGTAAAAACTGGTTCCAATACTCCTCAATTCTGCACTCTGTACTCAAGGTCAGCTCCTAGCATTTTAACAAGTTCCATTCGTCAATAAGAAGATCATAGTTGACCTGAATCGGAATCAACTTGGCGATTTTCACAACATACTTGGAGCTTTCACTTGATGCACCGGCTGGTGGGTTGAGACATTGGCAATATTGAATAAACGAGTTCTGCAAACCAGACTTTTGACGTAGGACTACGTCTTTGTTTTCTATACTGGGGTACAATTTTAAATAAATCGCAGTGCAACCGTCACGAAAAGTGGTCAGGTTTTGAGCATAAATATCTCAGTCATTTCTCAAAAGATTTTCAAAATATTTACACCGATCGAAGGTATTACTACGCATCAATGTCAATAGAGAACATTGTTGATGTCGGGCCACATACTATTGAAACATTCCTAAATGTTATGCCTTGTCTTAAAAAGTATATTAACTCCTTCAGACCTAAGGGGTCATATATGACCCCAAAAGGATAATGGCAGTATACAATCACACAGACTGAATAAATGTGTATACTGTCTTCGGCAAATTTTTTTTCTGTTAATTCTTATACCTAGAAAATATTTAAAAAAAACTTATGAGTGTAAGGCCAATTGAGGATCAAGAACATCCTGAATATGAAGAAGTTCAGGAAGAAAAAATAAATGCCTTATTCAAAGTGTAAGGCGTTGTTTTAGAATATTGTACATATGCATAGGTATTAATAAATTCTCGTTGATAAACGTTTAATATTCTTGTATCCTTCTGGGATGTTCTAGGTCATTCAAAATGTAGTTGAGTTCAGAACTTCAGATCTACAGTTGTAACAGTAGCTTTTAGAGCTATATAAGGTTTTGCAAGGTCATTATTTGATAACTTTGTGATGTTCTAGGTCATCCAAACTGTCCTTGAGTTCTGAGCTTATAATCTACAGTAGTAACTATAGCTTTTTTTTTTCATATTCAGTAAATATTTCCGAACGTAAAAAAACACCATGAGATGAATGGGGATAATCTAGGTCATCCAAACTATCCTTGAGTTCAGAATTATGTTCAGTGTTATCTACAGTTGTAACAGTAGGTGTTTGGAGTGTGTAAAGGGACAATATGTATTTAACAATATTGATTGAATAGTGTGGAAGGCCAACAGACATAATGAGACAATCTTTAGATATTCTAGGTACTGTCCAAACTGTTCTTAAGTTCAAAACATAAGATCTACAGTTGTTACAAGTTTTTTGAGCTATACAGGGTTACCATCTACATTCAAACATATTCAATGAATCTTATGGAAGGCCAACAGTCATTACTTTATAACTTTAAGAGTAAAAGTCTTGGAGTTCATAACTTGAAATATACGGTTATAACAGTAGTTTTTTCGGGCTATCCAGAGTTACGTCACGTATTCAAGTATATTCGGTGAATATTTTCGAACGTATTATAAAAAAACAGAAAAAGATAGTCTAGGTCATCCAAACTGTCTTGGCCTTCAGAACTTAAGATTTACGGTTGTAACAGTAAGTTTTAAGCAATACAAAGCTACAATAAATATTTAAACATATTCAGTTAATATTCTTAAAGTCAAAAAACATTATAAAGCAATATGACATGTCGAGTATTAGTACACGACACTGAAGAAGTCTGCACATTGTAGACGAAATACGCGTATCTGTCAAGATAAACAATAAAGGTAGTTGGAATTAAATGGAAATTACTAATCTTTCTTCTCATAATCTAGTAATATGACATGTTCTAGGTCATCCAAACTATCTTTGAGATCAGAACATAGGACCTACACTTGTAACAGAAGCTTTCTGGGCTTCGCAAAGCTACGATGTGTATTGAAACATATTCATTGAATATTTTGGAAGAACAACAGACATTATGAGGTAATCTTCGGATGTTCTAAGTTAGCCAAACTTTCCTGGAATTCAAAACTTAAAATCTTCAGCTGAAGATTTTATGTTTTGAATTGCAGCATAAAACCCACCGATTTTTGAACTAAACAAAGTAACAATATGTATTTGACCAAATTAAGTGAGTCTTTTGGAAGGTCAACCGATATAATGAGATATCTTGGAATGTTGAGGTTCGTAAAAACTGATCTTGAGTTCAGAACTTAAGATATACAGTATTAACCGTAGCTTTTTGGGCTATACAAAGCCAGTTCTCAATATTGTCGAAAATGTCCTCTGGAAATGAAGTATTCGCAGGCCACACATTGGGCTTACAAACTCGATGGTTCGCACCAGCCTTTCCAGATCAGCGTACATTAGATGTATTAGTGGTTCTTCCCTCTAAAGAAACCTTAGAAAATTTCATTGAAATAGATCAGTATGCTTATCAATAGCTTGTAAACTCTATCAAAATTTTTGGATCAAATTCTATTTAACAAATTTTACAACTTTGCCGAAAAATATTCAGTTTAACAGCTGTCAAGCAAAGCCAGTATAAACTTAAATAATTGATGAATTATGAATTTTTAAAATCTACTGTATCATAAACTAAGAATATTTGTCTCTGAAATTTCCTAGACAAAAACATAAAATTCTAGTGTACGAGTTTTAATGGAACTTTGAAAACATTACGCTTTTATAAACTGGTCGAATTGCAGTGTATACCGATTTCACCAATGATCGAATTGAATTCGCTTGATTGTCGGGATACGAACAATCAAATCTAGATTCAGAATTACTGAGCGAGTCACCGAAAATTCTCTCGACTATTCTGATACCAAAAGAGAAGTACGCTTTTGAAAAAACTGAATCTAACAAAATATTTTTGAAAAAATGTGAGTGTAAATTAAAAATGACTTGATTTTTTTACATTGGATAAACGTTTTATGTGTTCGCTCCTATCCCGTTCGATTCGTCATGGGGTTCACTGGGATTATTTGTGTAGACATATGAAAAATTATTCTGAAATAGCTGGAACATTGTAAACATAATGAAAGATGATGTAATTTCGGACCACGTGCGTCGCATTCAAGCTAATCTAGAGTGCTGTGACCGACCAGCGCTCTGCATTTCACAAGTTCAATTGAGGTAGAGGCGGGACAGCGTTCGCCAAGGCATCTAGTTTTTATTTCGACTTTCATGGCCAGATCGCTTAATTTGGTTGCCTATTGTACAATAGGTACAAGTGATTTTTTTTTTTTGAACTTTTTAGAATCGGCGGTGCGAAAATAGTGACTTTAGTGACCATTTTCCGTAAAATAGTGACTTTAGTGACTTTTGGATGCAAATAGTGACTTTTTAGTGACTAGACTCAAAATAGTGACCAAGTCACTAAAAAGTGACCCGCTACCAGCCCCAGCGAATCGCCGTATTTGGCACTTCGTGATTTCAACGTCGCTGACAGTTCCTGCGTTATGGCTTCGTACAAAATTCTCTGAGCAACCAAACCCATTTCAGTTTGGTTCAACACCAGACACTTTACATTTATTGAAAACCCTCGCTCCATTGTGGTATTTCCGTGCGACAGAATCAGCACTTTTTTAACAAATGTTGTCAAATTTGGCAGTTCCTTCTTGGAATGACCAATCAGTTCTAGGCAAAATTTGTCCAAATGCTGTTTTTTTCTCTAGAATCCGGCCTGCAATGTCAAATTCTTCTTCCACTTTGTCAGCAACTGCAGCGCTTCAATGGTCTTTATCTACGAACGTTTCCAGACACAGCTCCAGACGCTTTTTAGCTAAGTTCGTGAAGTGAGAAATACCATCAGGGTTAATGCAGGTTACGTAACGCTTTAAGGGTATGTTAATGGAGATTTGTTAAGAAGCCTTCTAAAAAACCACAGTAAAAAGACCAACGCTTGTTGCGGAATGCCAAAACGTCCTTGTCGGAATTTTGTGCGAATTCTCTCACTTGCCTATTTAGAGGCAAAACCGATTTCCAAGTCGACATTCCACATTACTATACTAGTAATGATATAAGCTTACAAAAATGTTCCAAAAATTGCATTACAATATTATCCAAATTGTTTTATGCTTGAATTTAACAAAAAAAAAACATGTTGGTGCTCTATACACAGCATGGGTAACAATGGGTTAATGCAGCTGAAGAACCTACTTAAATTGATTTGTTTATTAGCGAGAACGAAATCGTTACCGCAATCGAGCGTTGCAGGTACACCTGTTGAATCACACTAGATTTTATGGCTAAAATTACCATCGTTGGTTGATCTCTTCGAGGTGGAAAAAATAATGATTTGGAGCTGGCGAAGGCAACTCACCCATAGAATTAATTTCGAAACTACGTTTGCACCACTTGCAATGTGCAAAACCGGAATCCTTTGGATCTGCGCTAGACCACGGAGACTGGTCTTCGTATGTTGTAGAACAAGATGGCGATCGCGCACTTGTCGTTACCAAAAGTTAATAGATGGTGAGCAAATCCATGTCCAAATCATCAATTTGAAAAAGGTGTGAGCATGGTTCCTGTCATAAAACAAAACATTCCCGATGGATTTTTAAATTCCCGACTTTTTCCCGCATATTTCCCGATGATTTTGGATTCCCGCATTTTTCCCGCATTTCCCGATTTTCCCGAGTCTGTGGCCACCCTGGAATTAACAACCTCTATCCATTTGTAGCAGATTCCCGGTGGCCAATGTAACTGGAACCATGTTTTTCCACCACCAATACATTTTTATGACCATATACTTTCAATATGAATATGAAATATAATTTTTATTTCCTTGACTTTTTTTACGTCGTTTTTTGAAATAACGCGGTTTTTTTTTACGTCGTTTTTTGAAAAAACGCGGTTTTTTTTACGTCGTTTTTTTAAATAACGCGGTTTTTTTTTACGCGGTGCCATTACCGTCGTAAAAAAAAATTCAGTGTTTTTTTAAAATTTTTTTGGGGCTTAAAAAAAAAAGGGGAAATTAAAATTTTTTTGTTTTTTTTGGGGGGGGGGGGGGGTTGGGTTGGGGGTGTTTTGTGGTTGTATTTGGGGAATGGGTGGGGGGTAGTGGGTGGGGTGGGGGGGGGGGGGGGGAAAAAAACATTGGTTAGGCAGTCGGTTGACCAGGGCTTTCCGATTTTGGGTGTCACTGAATGAATCACATGTTGCGTTTGCCTTGCGAACATACAGGCGTCATTTACTACACTGGCAAATGCGCTTCACCGAACGATACGGATTACGACACAAAAGGAGACGATAAAAGTTTGGCCTAGCGTACACAACGATTATGCATGAGTCGGGGCCCACTAGTTTCATTTGGTATACAAAAACTGATCCATTCACATTCTGTGTATGTTGCTGATTCTGAATATGATGGTTCACCGGTTGTTACAGCCGGCGAATATAACTCATGAAAAAAAAAACAGTTTAGTGCTGTAAAATAACTTTATTTTTTCGCAGCATAGCAGTAAATGTTTGTTTTTAATCAGTTCGTTTATTTGTTAGGCTCAGGCGTGTGTAACACTTTGCGGAGCCGATATTCAATATTGTTATTAACATTTTTTTATAATTGATTTTAGTAAAAGTGGGGTGCCGATTACTCGAGGTTAATGGGTCACATCATCGTTTGGAAGGGGCTAGGCGGGTAACTTATTTAACAGCAGTAATTGGTTAATATCAGACATTAAAAGATTTGTCTTGTTTGGGTTACGTGGATTCTAGGTGGGCGTTCAAAAATTCAAATTAATTAACTAGACGTTCCGCTTTCATAGCATTCCTATCGACGAAGTCCAGTGATTGTGGTGCTACAGTTGGTTGGTGTGCCGAGTCGACACATGATTGGGATGGACCGCAGTAGTAGTTCAGACTTAATCGACCGACGACGGCAAGACCGTCCGTTTTTGCACCGATAGGGAAATAAAGGCGCACTAAAGGGTGATACGGTCAAAATTTGGTCAAGGGAAAACGCGTGTAAATCGGTGAAATCGTTTATTTAAAAAATCAAATTAAATTTCTTTTTCAAGTTCAATTAGTATAAAATTCAGGAAAAATATTCAGTTAGGCTTCCGCTTTTCCAAATCCGAATTGCCGGGCCTTACGCTTGACCCCTGCCATCAGATTTTGTACAGCCACCTTGTCCACCTTCTTCGCCGCAGAAAGCCAGTTTGCCTTGAACTGCTGCTCGTCCTTAGCAGTTTTTTTGGTCTTCTTTAGGTTCCGCTTGACAATAGCCCAGTATTTCTCAATTGGGCGGAGCTCTGGCGTGTTGGGAGGGTTCTTGTCCTTGGGAACCACCTGCACGTTGTTGGCGGCGTACCACTCCATGGCCTTTTTACCGTAATGGCAAGATGCCAAATCCGGCCAAAACAGTACGGAACAACCGTGTTTCTTCAGGAAAGGCAGCAGACGTTTATTCAAACACTCTTTCACGTAAATTTCTTGGTTGACAGTCCCGGAAGCTATGAAAATGCTGCTTTTCAAGCCACAGGTACAGATGGCTTGCCAAACCAGATATTTCTTTGCGAACTTTGACAGTTTCGTGTGCTTGAAAATATCTGCTACCTTTCCCCTTCCTTTTGCCGTATAAAACTCCTGTCCCGGAAGCTGCTTGTAGTCGGCTTTGACGTAGGTTTCGTCGTCCATTACCACGCAGTCAAACTTCGTCAGCATCGTCGTGTACAGCCTCCGGGATCGCGCTTTGGCCGTCGTATTTTGTTTATCATCGCGATTTGGAGTCACTACCTTCTTGTAAGTCGATAGTCCGGCTCGTTTTTTGGCTCGATGCACGGTTGTAGACGATACACCCAGCTTATTTGCGGCATCTCGGAGAGATAGGTTAGGGTTTCGCTTGAAACTACCGGCAACTCTCTTTGTCGTCTCAGCGGCTTCCGGTTTTCGATTTCCCCCCGATCCAGACTTCCTGGCTGTCGACAAACGTTCCCCAAACACTTTAATTACATTTGTAACGGTTGATTTGGCAACTTTTAGCGATTTTGCCAACTTTGCGTGCGAGTAGCTCGGATTTTCGCGATGCGCGAGCAAAATTTTGATACGCTGCTCTTCTTGCTTGGACGGCATTTTGACAACTGAAGAGTGAATTCCAAAATCAAAATAGGAGCAACATTCTACACACACACACCTTCAAAATGAGGGGTGTTCAGGTTTTTTAAATGCAAAATTGAAAGAAATACGTCAAGTTGATATTGACCAAATTTTGACCGTATCGCCCTTTACCTAAGGGCGATCCTGTTTTTCGTAATTACGGCCCATTTGACGATATTTCGCTACATCGCCTTTTTTATTCATTTCAATTACACTCTTTAATATTTAAATTTAGATTATAAAATAATGTTACATAGAACCGAAAAATTGTTTGCCAGTCGTTCAATCCAGCAAAAGTTGCATGAAAGGACTCCATCTGGTAGCGTTCGGTACCGGGGGATACTTTTGTTGGTTTAGCTTGAATGCATCTTTGAATTCAGTTCTGCTGAACACACTTAGTTTTTTTTACTGAGGTCGGTAAATTTGTACTGAGTTTTCAAACAGCTGAAAAGTCAGTAAACTTTGAATCATAAGCACATGATATGTGAGGAAGATTTTAAAATGTTATATTTTTCTATTGATAGATAATGTTGGAATGAAGCATTCAGTGTACATTTTGGAAGAATTCATGTTAATGTTAATTAATTTAAGAATTATTTTTAAGTTTGATTTTAATTTATTTTTAAGTTTAAGTTAACTTTTCAGCTGTTTGAAATTTGACCGAACAGATTTTGTGTGTAAGATTTTACGATTCTCTCAATTTCCGTAGTCGTCGTAAGAGCATCGCGTGTGGGATATCGAAATTGAAGTCCCCAATTTGAAAGAAAACTTGTTTCAAAGTCCGGAGAAATGCGAGGAGCTTGCAAAGCACTGTATGTAGAGCGTTGTACTCGAACTATGTTCTTGGTACTAAACAAAGATTTAGAAGTACTAGTAAAATATTCCTAGTACTCAAAAGTAATTCATGAGGAATCATATAATTCAAATATAGCACTCAATAATATTTTAGAAAAACTTGCTGTATTCAGACGTATTTAGTGTGTGCTCAATGTATTCGATATTATTTGAAGAGTATTTAAAGAACTTAAAAGTACTTTAACGTATTTTAATGACTATTGAAAGTAAAATTTATACGATATTGATATTATTGGATGTGATTGATTAATTTAATGTAATTTACGTAAAAATTTAAACAACAATTTGCATTCTATAAAATTTCAGATATGTTGTACACAGAAAAAAAAACTGAATTTTCATTGTGATGTAAATATCAGAGCATGTAAGATTGTATTTCATTCCACACGAAGCAGCAACTTGCATGAAATAGTTCTATCAAAGACGCGCTTTTGCATACAACATTATCGACAATGTATGGAATGTCCCAGAAGTTTACACGATTCATAATGTTAATTTGTAAGTTTTGTGACGCTTCATTTATGTGCATGAAATAGAACATAAATTCACACAACTTTTTCAAGCTGTGTAGTCAACAAGCTGATTAAAATTATTTTGACCCATTGAACCTGTTTTTGGTTTTCCACTAGATATGAAATAAAGTGAAAAAAAAAAAACATTGAGGCATAATAGAAAGGCGAACTTGCCTGTATAGAACGATATTATTAATTACCGCAAATCCTCCTTAGCAACGTCTTCACAGAAGTTGTTGGGGCCTTTTTTATGTCAAGCTGACTATTGTTGTTATAAATTTTTATTTATAAGTTCTGAGACTTCATTAAAGTAGTCCGTCAGTTGAACCGCGTAAAAGTAAATAAAACAAGTAACTAATAAATTCCCCTGAATTACTGTTGAAGATTTTCTCATCCAAATGGTAATTCGACTATTGTATTTAATGTACTTTAGTCGATTCAAAATTAAAATAGGATTTTACTGAATACGTAATAAAAAAGCATAAACTTCTACGCTTCTAAAAATATAAGAAATATCATCGAAATGTATCCTTAACTACCAACAAAAGCATAAACTAACAAAATTGCGTTATTCCCTATGATAATGGGACTGTTACGTATTTATGGGCATTGATGGTACTTAAACTTGCAGTACATTATTTGTTAATGACTAAATGTTTGTCAGGTGTCTTTCTGCCTATAACCAAGTTGTGTTCATTTTAAAATTATTGTACTATAAGCTGCGGAAATATCACCGATCGAGAATTTTTTCAACCGCCCTGTACTCGCGATTTTTGATTTATTATCAGGACAGAAAATACTATCGTTCTGCCGCACTGTGTATCATGATATTATGCATGGGAAAGGGCTGTCTCATATTCCTTACATCTCTCCCTTATTCGCCGCACGATTGCACTAAAAATGGTCAAAATATGCTACAGTAATATGTATAGTAAAATATATACAAGCGAGCATGTATAATATCATCCAATTAGATTAATCATTTTTTGATCATTGTAGAATAGTCTCTTAATTGAATAGCCTTTCACATCACAACAACTTTAGGAAATGCTGAAAAACCTCCCTTCTCCCTTGACACGTATTTTAATTTTTATTATTTTGTATTGCTTGCCACACTTTTCATAATCCCCTTTTCGTTAAAAACATAACTTAATTGGCTTCAATTCTACAGTAAATCCCAAAAACGCTCTCAAAAAAATATATTTTGACCATAAATTAATCTCAATATGCCGCATCGGTCGTCAATTGTGACTCGTTCTTTGCTTGTTCCGTTGTGTGCTCCGTTCTTCTCTTGGTAGAACAAAGGCACGGGCGATTCAAAGCTGTGTATAATCATTGAAGCCGGTGCTCAGCGACCATCATCGATCAGTGTGTACAATCGACAAGTATGGATAATCGCTTCAAGCATTCAGACAGTACAACAACCACCGAATATTCATGTTCTGTTATGAATGATTTCCAAGCCCTGCGGTTGACCCAGCCAGTGGAGAATGCTTAGAGAGTTTTGTTTAATTTTTGAGACTTTTCTATGGTCTTTTGCTTGGTCTGCACTCCATATTTTTTCATTAGTTCGAATTTCACCTAATTCGTGTATAATGGTGATTCTTACGAATGAGTCCCTTATCAAATCTTGGGGCCATTTCAAGAGTTATAAAGAGTTGACTTTAATAATTTTCGCGGAGAACAATAGTTAAGCCACACACACTAATAGCATAGAATTTCATGGTTCTTTAAACTGAATAAAATATAGTAGAAGTTTATTAATTCGATGATATCAATTTCTTCGAATCGACAAGGAGTCCTACGTCAACTTTGCAGTTATGATACTGACATAACTCACCCTTTCGTTTTTCTCATACGATTTTGTTTCACAAATTTCTAACTAGTCTACTTGAGATTAACCAAGCAATAATATGTAATCGACAGATTGGACATTTCATTTCAAGTTCTGTCATGAAACTTACAATTAAAGACTGTATTCGATGAACTTTGGACACACGCAATTGTTCGTAACTTTTTAGCGTGTGGGTAAAAATTATTGAAATTTTAACTGAATGTATTTCATTGTGTTGTGTCAATTGTGTAATGAGTTTCGTTAAAATCGGTCGAGTGATTTCAGTGATGGCTTCGAATGAAGAAATAGTGCGCCAACAAATTTTGGGCACTCACTTCGAAAACCCAAACGCTTCTCATCGATGGATCGGAAAACAGCTCGGAATCGCACATTCAACCGTATCTCATGTGATCAAAACGTTCAAGGACCGTACGACAACCAAGCGGAAAAATGGTAGTGGCAAAAAACGTGGCACATCAAATCCGGAGAAGGCCAGGATGGTATTGAACCAATTTAAGCGTTATCCCAACATTTCGATCAGGGATGTTGCGAAAAAGGCGAAAGTTTCAGTTTGTTTTGTGCAGAAAACAATGAAACGTTCTGGATTACATGTGTACAAGGTCCAGAAGGCACCGAACCGGAGCGATAAACAGAACTCGGTGGCCAAAACTCGTGCAAGAAAACTGTACAGGGAGTGGCTCACAAAACCGTTCTGCATTGTGATGGACGATGAGACCTTCATTAAAACCGACACCAAACAAATGCCAGGACAGGAACACTACGTCGCCACCTCTAAGTTGGCCGTTCCGGAGAGTGTACGGAAGAAGAACCTGTCGAAATTCGCCAAAAAATTTCTTGTCTGGCAAGCGATCTGCGGATGTGGCAAAATGAGTCAGCCCTTCATCACCTCTGGGACCGTCAACGGACAAATCTACAAGGACGAATGCCTCCAAAAACGACTTCTGGCCTTCTTGAGATCTCACGATGGCCCGACACTGTTTTGGCCGGATTTGGCATCTTGCCACTATGCCCGGCCCGTCTTAGACTGGTACAAAGATAATAATGTAGTTTTTGTACCAAAAGACGTCAACCCTCCAAACACTCCGGAACTTCGCCCAATTGAAAAATTTTGGGCAATCATGAAGGCAAAGCTCGTTAAAACTCCAAAACTGATAGAAAATGAACTTGAACTAAAGAAAGTGTGGTTAAAAGTAAGTAAGCAAGTCGGTCCTATCATTGCCCAAAATTTGATGAAAGGGGTCAAGGCAAAGGTGCGGGCATTTGAGTTGGAAGAAGAGGTTTAATAAACCAATGATGTCAAAACTTAACCATTTAGTAGTACTTTATTTCCAGAAAGTTTGAAAAGAATCGGGCTCAAGGAAATTTTTTGGTGACCTATTTTGTGTGTCCAAATTTCATCGAATACAGTCTTTATACCTAGAAACTTTTTTCCATAGGGCGATTCTAACAATGAGAGATTCTCTCCTATTCCATTTATTACAGCGCCATTATAAAACTTATCAGGGATTCTTCAAGGACTGCATCGTTAATTATGAGTACACCTTTGAGGTTCTGTATGAAAAAGACTATGACTTATTTTGACAGCTGTTCAGTTTCAATGTGTTGCTTGCCTTGTAAACAAACGAAAACCTTCATTAAAAGTTAAAGTTTTACTTCGAGCGGAACATTGCGAGGTCTTACAAGAGAAAAGCAAAAAAACAATTGTGACCAAGTACTGCACTGAAAAGGGATAGTCGCTAAGAAAATTAGCAAAAGAAGAAGGTGTTAGTGTCTGTGCGGTCCAAAATGCGACCAACTGGTTTGTTATGCATAACACATTGGAGGACTTACCCGGCCGTGATAGAAAAACAGGTGCGTCAAACCCAAATTTGGACAAACAAATTTTCAAAGTTTTTGAAGGAAAAAAAGGAGGTATCCATCAGAGATTGCGCAAAACAGTGTGGAACGACGATTGGAATAGTCCAACGCGCAAAGGAGCGAAATTCCCTGAAGACGTACCGGAAACAAAAATGTCCGAAACGCAGCCAAATTCAGGAGACGTACGTCAAATTGGACTGAGTGAAGCGTGGAACGGATGTCCCAAATTCGGAGAAATCGATTTTTGCGAAAAATTTGGAAAAAAAAGTGTTGGTTTGGCAAGCAATTTGCCAGTGCGGTATGAAATCGACAACTTTTTTTCATGACCGCAAATATGAACGCCTAAATGTACCAGAAGGAATGCCTGCAGAAACGAATTCTGCCACTAATCCGAAAACACAAAGGTTCGACACTGTTTTGGCCTGATTTGGCATCCTGCCACTATGCGCGTGCCACCTAGGACTGGTATGAAGAGAACAATGTCCAATTTGTAGAAAAGGCGATGAATCCTCCAAATTGTCCGCAAATAAGGCCCATTGAGAAATGTTGGACTTTGATGAAAGGAAAGCTGCAGAATAAGGCTAGGGGAGCAGATGACATCATCAAATTAAAAAAAGACTGGGTAATCGTAAGCAAAACCAAGGAACATCAAGAAGAAGGTGCGAGAGCTGGCTAGATCTACGAAAAATTAAATGAATACTGGTGTAATTAGCTTTTTTGATGGTCAATGAATTTGAGTTGCAAAATAAATAAAACATATTTAAATACAGCAATTTTTAGGTGTACTCATAATTAACGATACAGTCCTTAGTACATATCGAAACAACAGTGCTGGCTAGCATACTCTGCAAATAATAAAATGAAAAACTTAAAGGTGGTTGGAATATGAATGAAAGAGAAAGTAATCAAAGAGAGTTTCTCAAAGTTAGATTCGACCTAATGGAAAAAGTCTCTAGAATATCAATAAATATGCTTTCTCGAGAATGCTGACTTAATCATAGTGAACTACCACGATGATTGTACAGAAAAGGAGTTCCCCTTTACAATAGAAGTGGTTGTTTACTTGAGCAAGTTTGAAGTTTCAAGAAATTTGCGAAAGAAGCCATTGTTTACGTTTGCGACATTGGCTCTTATGAAAACTCCATGTCGATTTGTCTCCATATTACTCAATTCAGCATGAAATTATGATAACGATATTTTTGCCTAATTATTTAATGTGATGCAATTTTATCGTTGACACCCTTTTTTAAGCTTACTTTATCCGCAATAACATTTTTTTAAGTATCCAAATCACCTCAAAAAGTACTGCAATATCACTAATTAAACCTTGCTTTCCCAGCTGAGTCAGCTAGCCCGTCAACCTAATTCGCAACCTGAACACCCCTACCCAAGAGCGCTGAGCGTGCATCGAATTGAAACCCGAGTTGTTGGGAAAAAGAACCCGACTCATCATGGCAACAGAACCCAAACCATACCCACACGGGTGCCATATAAGTCCCTGGCAAAGCACCAGAACAAACGACCAACGCTCTTCAAAACGCTACGAAACATTTCCAGGCCAAAAGAGAGACGCGGATAGGAGACGAGAGTGTCTGTGTGGTGCAAAGGGAAAAGGGTCTTTCGGTCCCCTACCCGGTTGGTGAAGTGAAAACATTTTTCTCGATATCCCTCCATCGCTTATCCCAGGTTTGAGGAATAAACTTCGACTCTCGGACCCTTTTTTTACCCTCGTATTTTGTCCTTCCTTCTTCGTTTGTATGTGCCCGTCAGCCAGCAGTAGGTTTTATGGTTGGTAAGCCGATCTCGTTCCTATCTACCTACGCTTCGACACGACTACCCGGGTCTCCTAAGCAAACCCATCCCACGACATTGCCACTCTCGCCGAGCTCTTTGTATAGCCCTTGATACGTGTGTATAGCTTGAACTGAATGTTGCTGCTGCGCTGTGAAGCTTCTAAATATAGTAACTGAGCGGCGTCGGTCGTGTAGCCGTATACCAACACCAATAAAGGCCCCGACAAGCTCCAAATGACCCTCATCAAAAATAAGAGCTCTTTGGTTGCCATTATAACCAACCTAAAACGAAACAGCCGCATCGCATCCTATCTCGAGGCCAACCCACCTACCCCCTTTGGCAAAGTAGAAGAGTTTCCAAACCAATTACCCGCTAGGGTAGACCCCCCTCCGAGGAATACCCTAACCAAAAGCCCCGGAATCCGTTGTGGTAAAAATCGATTTTTGTCCTACCTTCACGGTGGTGCACTGCAAGATCTTGGATATGACCGTGTTGGGTCCGTAGGGGTTTCCTCCGCGCACCGGAAACATTGGCAACATGTCACTTCCATCCACCGACTCCGTCAGACACAGGCGGCAGATGTTTTCGATGTTCTGCGGTAGGGTTAGCATCGTTGGGTCTTCACTTTTTTTTTACTACTCCTCAGCTCATTCAAGGGGTTTTTTTTTTATTATTCGATGAAGGAACTCACTCACTGGTCACTGATATCAATTCGTTCTGTTTGGCGACCGCGGACGCGCGACGATCACTTTTTTTTGGTATATTCTACAGTACGAGCACACTATGTTGGTATCAAATAAATCGCATCAATCAACACACACACGCACGCCTAATTCCGTCGGGAGCATATCAAGGAATCGCATTGAGAGAGACGAGCAACGTCGTGACTTCGAATTCTACCTCTGCTGGTGGATGATGGTGATGTGATGATGGCTCACAAAAACAGATGCTGTGCACAGAATCTTCCCTGAATTTAACAACACCACGCAGTTTGCCGTTCTTTTACACTGCGTCTGGTCTCTTGGACGAACACAACAAAAGTGATGAACGTGAACCGGCTTGGCAGCGAGGCAACCCCAAGAATAGCGAGGCAAGCACAGGGAGCGAGAAAGAGAAAAACACTCTCAACCGGCGAGCACGACGAGAAGGAGAGAAAAGGCAACAGCCGTCAAAACAAATGGGAAACTACCTAGCAGGTATGAAGGGAAATTTTCTTGCTTCCACGGTATTTGGAGCTTACTCCGTGCGATTCAACGGGAATAAAAATGGGTTCACGAAAAATGTCGAGCTGAGCAATTAATTTCTTTACTTTAACTTTATTTAGCGACGGTTGAATAAAATTAACATATTTTTTTTCTAAAAAGTAAAAGCCCAGCATTTATTTGCTCTGTGAATAATCGCTTTTAGTTGTCTATAAAAGTTCGTTTTTAGTCTAATATATGTTGATAATACCTAATTCCCTAACTCTCTCACATATTTCTGCATTCTGGTGTCCTAATGGAATCACAGAGAACAGACGTTTTTCTTCAGTTTGCTACTTGTGTAAAACTTTAAACCGACATTTCAAATGTATGTCGTTATGCTCCTGGTAGGCGGCGCTGCAGTTGTGCGATAACTGTCATGTCAATGTTTATCAATAAAATGCCTCGCAGATAACCTGAACAGTTTTGTTTGTTTTTCTCTGCGTTTGCTTCTTGTACCGGCTGCCCATATTAATGGAAGTTTATAGAATCGAAAAATGGGTCGCAAATGTGAAATTTATTGGTGTAGTAATCAGCAAGGATACGGCATTTCCTTTTATCAGTTCCCAGCTGAAATTGAAATGTAAGTTTTTCTTCACCTTCGAAATTATGAATACTATTGACAATATGTTTTATAACGCAGGTGCCATGCCTGGGTAGAAAAATGTTGCTCTTCTGAAGCTATCCAACTGTTTGCTGCAGCAGGACCACAAGCATTCAAGAAATAAAGAATTTGTTCTGTTCACTTCCACTTGTTGTGGATCTGCCACAAGATTGAAGAACTAAAAAAATTTTTCGTTTACACAATACAAAGCTTACATTCCATAAATACATAAATAACAAACATAAATAATTAGTTTTATTAATAAACTATATCGTCCTATTTAACATTTGCTAGTTTTTTCTCACGCAATTGAATTTTCAAATTCGTATCTTTCGAAGTATTTCTACAATTGATGTAATTAGGCTTCACAATACCATTGGGCCGATGTTGTCTAAGAATTTTCTGTGCTCGCACCACTCGTTCGCTCCAGTAACAAAAATTTATTAATTAAATTATTGCCACTCACAAGTTAGTCTTGTATCCTGTTCGGATTACGAGTTTTTTTACGTAATAAAGAGTATCTTGATGTAATTTAATATGATATCGCGTTATAAAGTTCTGAACAGGCTATAATTTAAATTTTAGCTGTTTTTTAACAAGTCTACTAAGGCCAGGAATAAGGCTCGATGCCTCCGTACCGGTTTTCAAGCAGCGTCCACGCAAGGTACCCAGTACCAAATGGAGTCATGCATACGGGTATGCAAATACGTACGCATCACTTCATATGAACATGTGTACCTTGCGTGGACACGGCATGCACGCTACGTGCCTACTGTTTAGTTCAATTTCGGCTCACTACTTACTATAGAGTAAGTATACTCACCGTAACCCTTGGTATAAAAGTTATATCGTTTCCGGGTTGTTCCACAAGTTTTCCACGAAAGTAGCATTTATCTGAATGCGTCCTTCCAAGTGAGTGAACCAAAAATCTGCAAATATGCAAAATTAGATATGGTATATATACTGCGCAAATATTAGTACTTACATTGAGCCATCATCGCGATTTTTGGTGAGAACCGCTGCAAAGCAGAGGATAATTACCATCTTCGTAATTATTGGTGACAATCGCTGCAAAGTAGGGGATAATATCAACTGCATGGTGATTTGATTGAGCTGCAACTGCATTCACTCCACAACTCCAAACGGAACGGGTAACAAGACAATCCCAGTTGCATTTTCGTTGTATCCAACTACTTTCGTCATGTCGTCCGTTGGTTGTTTAATTAATTGGCCTAATTATCACGAGTGCTGATGTTTTGGAAATCTTCCAAAATCCATTGTAAATTAAGAGCTAGTATACGTACTTTTTTACCCGAAGGAATATTTGTTTGTTACAGATACCGATTGTTTTGTTTTGAATTTTGACAGCAACGTTGCCGAACGTTGTGTTATGTAGAAAGTAAAAAAATCACTGGCAACATGATTCAACACAACTTGGGCAGTCGGCAAAAGATGGCGTTAGTGTTTCAACATATTTTCGTTCAAACTTTTACACACGTTTTTCAAGAAAATGTATATGGACATCAATGTCTGTTCTCTGTGGTTAAACATCGTAGTATCTATAACTGAAATTGATAATAACTTTCTGGCCATTTTTTCAAACTGTATTGAATTGGTCAGTATCATCATTATCGACGATTTTCTGCCCTTTTTATCACCAACTATTTTGCTTGGACAGCTCGAAAAAACATTTTTCACGAGCGCCATCTACGACGTTCGACCTCACTTTTGCGTAACCTGGATTCCTCCATACCATATGTGATAATACTGTGCTAGGGGTGAGATAGCTCTACTCTGAGTTGCTTTGGTGAACCGAGTAACTCGCGAGTAACTCAATCTTGCCTTAAATCGGATCAATCTTCATCGGTTCTTATCGGTTGCCATGGTTTCGAACAGTTTGACTTCCAATTTGTTTGAAAACATTGTGGACATTCTGTCAAAGGCAACAGAAGATGGCACAATGTTGTTCAATATATGCGATACGTGATACGGATGGCTTTACTAAAGTGCAATGATGAGGCATGATAGCGATATGATTGGTAATTTTCTAAACATCGATTCTAAGAAGCTTAAAGCATGGGTCGGAGTGCAGCTGGCTGAGCTCGTTTGTCTCTTCTCCTGCCCTTGTTCCAAAGCACCAGTTCATAGTGTGGCCGTCTGGCGGAATGATAATGCATTAGCAAATAGCATGTCAAACCAAAACTGATGGGTTTATACTAGAGGACAAAAAATCCCGAGATCTTGAAAAGCTGTATTTCATTAAAAAAATTGTTTTATTCTGTTGGTTGGGTTGAGGCTTAAATAAAAAAAGTGGTAAAGGGGGGGGGGGGAAAAAGAAGGGGGGGGGGGGGGGGGGGGGGGAACAGGGGCGGGGGGTGGGGGGGGGGGGGGGGGGAAAGAATGGGGGGGGGGGGGGGGGGGGGGTGGGGGGGGGTGGGGGGGGGGGCGGGGGGGGGGGGGGGGGGGGGAACTGCAAAGTTGGAAACGACCTCATCGATGCAATCACGAAAAGAATCAACGAACGGCGCCAAAAGGAAATAATAACAGCGCTGAAGTTCCTTCTCGGTCTTCCGTTGTCAACGCAATTGCCATACAAGTACAAAAACCTGTTAAAGTTCATTAAATATCCTTATGAAAGTTAGCCATAAGAAAACGGTTTGAATGTCATTACATTACCTTATGAAATGCTATGTTTGTTGTCATAGCCACTCCTAATGACTTACTTATTACAACCTTATGAGTTTCATTGTACAACCTTATGAAATTTATGTGTTAGTTCTGTGGTACGCATATGCGTTAGTATGGAATTTAATATGTTAATTTATATATTTTGCAATACTTTTCATTGATACCTTGTGATCAAAAAGTTCCGGTAATTTGAAAAAAAAACGCATTTATTTCAATTTTTAATTGATATCTTTATTATCGCCTTCAAAGTACTCGCCATTAGAGGCAACACACATATGCCAGCGCTTTATCCAATCATCCATACATTTTTTATAGGCCGATGAATGTATGGCTTTCAGTTCTTCCAGCGAATTCTTTTTTATCGCATCAATCGATTCAAAACGCCTACCTCTGAGCGGAATTTTCAGTTTTGGGAAGAGAAAGAAGTCGCACGGGGCAAGGTCTGGTGAATATGGTGCTTGTTTGATGGTATTGGTGGAGTTCTTGGCCAAAAATTCACAAATAGTGAGCGCGATGTGTGATGGAGCGTTATCGTGGTGTAAAATCCACGAATTATTGCGCCACAATTCTGGCCTCTTCTTTCGAATTGCCTCACGCAAACGTCTCATAACTTGTAAATAATACTCTTTGTTAACCGTTCGACCTTCTGGAAGGAATTCAGAATGGACGACACCGCGAAAATCAAAGAAAACGGTCAGTAAAACTTTAATTTTGGAGCGACTTTGTCGTGATTTTTTTGGTTTCGGCTCATCTTCGGCGCGCCATTCGGACGATTGTTGACTTGTGAGCATATCAAATTCATATACTCACGTTTCATCACCAGTTATGATGCGTTCCATGAATGTGGGATCGCTATCTGCGTTCGCAATCATCTGTTTAGCGACCTCAACTCGATGCTGTTTTTGCAAAAAATTCAGCTCTTTTGGAACAAGTCGTGCTTCAATGCGTTTCATGCCCAGAATTTCCGTCAAAATGTGTTCGGTCGATCCAAATGAGATATCAAGGAGTGCAGCTATCTCCCGAATGCTAATTGAGCGGTTTTCCATAACTAAATTCTTCGCGGAAGCGATGTTTTCATCGGTAGTTGAGGTCGATGGTCGTCCAGAACGCGGCATGTCACTCACGCTTTCACGGCCTTCTTTAAAGTCTTTGTGCCAAACAAATGTACGATTTTGTGACATAGAGTCCCCACCAAAGGGCTTTTGCAACATTCTGGGCGTTTCCGCTGAAAAAAATCCGTTTGCAACACAAAATTTCACACAAACGCGTTGTTCCAATTTTTTATCCATGGTAAAAATCGCTTTTTCGACTAACAAAAGCAGTTGTCAAAACAAAACTAATGGATAATTTGCTCTCACACTTTGACAGAATATCAGAACTAGTGTTGCCATCTTACACTAAAAAGATTTTACCGAAAAAATAAAGGCGGCCTTTTTAAATTGAAAATTACCGGAACTTTTTGATCACAAGGTATAACTGGAATTTCCATTCATGCATAGAATACAATGCAACTCAGTAAGTGACGAGAACACTAATTTTATTCTTCATTCAAAATAATACAGGTGGGCGTCGAACAGGGTTATTACCGATAATCTTGACCACTCCTTCATTCTTCGAAATCGCCTGTTCGGAACCAACCCGCCATTAGCCGTCCACTTTAAAATAGTCCTTCTCGGTATTGCAGTCGCTCCTCCCACAATGATCTCCCCTTGCCGGTAGAGTTTGTCGATGACAATGATGATCCCATAACATTGTAATCCATGGGCTATTCTAAAAAAAAACACGGTTTCACTAAATAACGATATTAGATACTTACTTGATTAAAATGTATCAACGCCACCAAGCTGAATCTGCATGGCACCGTGAAGCAAAGTAGGAGAGGAGGGGAGGGTAGGGAGTTTCTGTCCAAGGATGGTGTTTGCTGTTTGTTTGACTGATGACGTGGCACTATCTAAAATAGAAAGAAAGCATATTACCATTTGATTTTTGTCTGCGAGTTAGTTTAACCGTATCAAAACGAGCATCATACATTTCGGCTTCAATACCGAAACGTTACCCTTTCAACCCTTCATCACAATGAAGCTGGAATCGATCAACGTCAGTGCGGTGTAATATTCAGTTAGAACACTTTAAGCCTAAAATACGAAGACGTGGTCCAGGGGCAGGAATCCGATGATGGCCGTGCTGTCGGTCATTGTTGAGCTACCGACTGAAATGGGAAAAATAATCTGAAAAAATGAATGCAAAATAACACGCGTCAAGATGCACGTTTAGGTTTTCGCGTACATCCAATACATAAACAAATCATATCAACCACTGGAAGCTATGAAAGGAGGGTGATCTTGATAAATTTATACATTGTATACAGTACCTTTTTTGGGGTTTCCAGTGATTGGTTCCAGTCTTCGAATTTTTTTTTTTTCTACATCTGTATATCATAGATCAACTCGAAAATACTCAGGCTTCACCAAGATTACCAAAATAATAACTTGCGGCTTGATTTTGCAATTTCATACACATACCTTAAGATTATTATGCACAAACAACAGTCATGAACATCATAAGGCAGTTTTATGAAAATGATAAGAATGACTTGAGAAAATCGCTACTATTAACTGAGAGAACCAGAGTTGCACACAAGGATGTTATAAGGGCCTTATGAAATCGAATTACAGTGGCCGCATGAAGTTTCATAAGGCAAATTTTATGAATTTCGTCTCGAACTGTCATATGCGCAATGAGAGCTTTGTCGCTATAAAGCTCACGGGGCACTGTTTAATGGTCGATAAATTTACGGCAGTAGTTTTTTTTTTTCAGTAAAACGGGAACATTGATTCCCATGACCGAAAACAACTTCAGCAATATTTCAACCTAAAGTTCCAAACAAATAATTCGCCTTTTTTTAATGTTTCGGAGCAACAAAAGATGTGAGGACGATCGTTACGATGGGCGGCTAAATAGTGGTATCAATAATCAATATGAAACTAGCATTTTGAAATTGGTTCACTGTTGTAGAACCCCTTGGTCTCAAGTACACCTTGCCGCCTGCACCTTACAATACATTCTTGCGCCTTCCGGTACTAGAATCTTTGTTTTTGTTTTGATTCGCTGGGTTATTTTGACAGAATATTTGAGGCAGTGTTCGTGTGGTTACGTTATTGGGGGCGAATTATTGAGGTTGGGACCGATGTGCTGGTACTTCCTGACCCAAAAACAATACCCATTTTCTTCTTGACTATCCAGCCCCTGGTTATATACCGCATTAATACTTGTATCACCATGTACACTGATAGGCAAAATAAAGTGCCCACCTCTTCGTTTTTTCAATTTCTCTCATTTACTTGGTTCAAATTAAAGTAAGCACAGTGTAGTTTTTTTTCTTATTTTATTTTTTATATTCTTTTTAAGTTTCACTTATGGAATACTGAAAAAAAGGAAAAAATTTTACTTAAAAAAAAAAAATCAATTTGTGTTGAAAAAAAAAACAGTGACAAAATAAAGTGCCCACTTCAAAAATCGATATGTTTTCGATAAGTTTCCATTGGAAGACCCCTCGATTGTTTATGTTTTGATATTTTGACATGTTTTGAAGCAAACGGCTCAACCTGGTGCATTTGTATACGTGATCGCATTTGATTCAATTGAAAAAAAATGGAGAACGCAGTGCTTTCGAAAGCAATTCCCTTGTGTATCCGAAAATTGGTCGTTCGTGATGTGCAAAACGGTGAATCGCACCGGGCTGTCGCTAAGAAGTACAGTATCAGTAAGGCAGCGGTTGGCAAAATTCTTCTGAAGCTTAAAACGTTTGGATCAGTGGTGGATCACCCTGGCAGAGGCAGGAAGCGGAAAACGGATGCGAGAACGGACACCAAGATCATGCGCGAAGTCAAGAAGAACCCGAAGGTAACTGTCCGCGAGATCCAGGAAACCCTTCAGTTATCAGTTTCCGGTCGAACTGTTCGTCGCCGTCTCGTAGCACAGGGGTTGAATGCCCGGAAGCGCCCATTTATCAGCAAGGCAAACAAAGCCAAACGGCTTAAGTTTGCTAAGGAGCATGCTGATAAGCCCCAAGAGTTCTGGAAAACGGTTCTCTGGACGGACGAATCTAAATGTTTAACCGAAAGCGGCGGGTTCGTGTTTGGTGCAGATCGGGAGAGGAGCTTCAGGAGCGCCACATCCAAGGCACGATGAAGCATGGAGGAGGAAATGTGATGGTCTGGGGGTGTTTTTCGTGGGGTGGAGTGGGAAGCATTGTGAAAATCGACGGGATAATGACGGCAGATTCTTACATCAACATCCTGCGAGAAAATCTGGAGGTTTCGCTGATCCAGACGGGCCTTGAAGAGAAGTTCGTATTCCAGCAGGACAACGACCCGAAGCATACTGCCAAGAAGACCAAGTCTTTCTTCCGGTCTTGTCGGATCAAACCGCTGGAATGGCCTCCACAAAGCCCGGACCTCAATCCCATCGAGAATTTGTGGGCGATTCTCGATGCCAGGGTTGACAAAACTGGTGTTACCAATAAAAATAACTATTTTGAAGCCCTGGAGCGCACCTGGGAAGAGCTAGATCCACAGCACCTAAAGAACCTGGTCGAGAGCATGTCGAAGCGCCTGCAGGAGGTCCTGAAGGCCAAAGGAGGACACATCAATTATTGAAATGCTTTTATTTTAACTTTAATTTATGTTTTCTGTAGCCTAAATGAAGTGGGCACTTTATTTTGTCACTGTTTTTTTTTTTCAACACAAATTGATTTTTTTTTTCTTTAAGTAAAACTCCTTTTTTTTCAGTGTTCCATAAGTGAAACTTAAAAAGAATATAAAAAATAAGATAATAAAAAAATATACAGTGTGTTTACTTTAATTTGAACCAAGTAAATGAGAGAAATTGAAAAAACGATGAGGTGGGCACTTTATTTTGCCTATCAGTGTATATTGCTCACATTTGACTTCGTAATTCTGGTGAAGTGTAAGAAGGGTTCAGTCTCACCATCGGTGGATTAATTCGGGTTTTTTCGTATACACTAGAAAAAAACATACACAATATCTACAAACCAGTTTGTTCGATCGAATAACATCATGGAAGATTCAACAAAAAATGATTGTTGATTTGACAAAATCAAATGGCTAGTTCAACAAACCAGATTTGTTGAAGTCAACAAACAGTTTTGTTAATTCAACTATGCAAATTTCCTGTGCGTGTAACTATTACATGCAATAGTCATCTTGACCATGATTTAATTGTCGGTAAAGGGCGATACGGTCAAAATTTGGTCAATATCAACTTGACGTATTTCTTTCAATTTTGCATTTAAAAAACCTGAACACCCCTCATTTTGAAGGTGTGTGTGTGTAGAATGTTGCTCCTATTTTGATTTTGGAATTCACTCTTCAGTTGTCAAAATGCCGTCCAAGCAAGAAGAGCAGCGTATCAAAATTTTGCTCGCGCATCGCGAAAATCCGAGCTACTCGCACGCAAAGTTGGCAAAATCGCTAAAAGTTGCCAAATCAACCGTTACAAATGTAATTAAAGTGTTTGGGGAACGTTTGTCGACAGCCAGGAAGTCTGGATCGGGGAGAAATCGAAAACCGGAAGCCGCTGAGACGACAAAGAGAGTTGCCGGTAGTTTCAAGCGAAACCCTAACCTATCTCTCCGAGATGCCGCAAATAAGCTGGGTGTATCGTCTACAACCGTGCATCGAGCCAAAAAACGAGCCGGACTATCGACTTACAAGAAGGTAGTGACTCCAAATCGCGATGATAAACAAAATACGACGGCCAAAGCGCGATCCCGGAGGCTGTACACGACGATGCTGACGAAGTTTGACTGCGTGGTAATGGACGACGAAACCTACGTCAAAGCCGACTACAAGCACCTTCCGGGACAGGAGTTTTATACGGCAAAAGGAAGGGGAAAGCAGATATTTTCAAGCACACGAAACTGTCAAAGTTCGCAAAGAAATATCTGGTGTGGCAGGCCATCTGTACCTGTGGCTTGAAAAGCAGCATTTTCATAGCTTCCGGGACTGTCAACCAAGAAATTTACGTGAAAGAGTGTTTGAATAAACGTCTGCTGCCTTTCCTGAAGAAACACGGTTGTTCCGTACTGTTTTGGCCGGATTTGGCATCTTGCCATTACGGTAAAAAGGCCATGGAGTGGTACGCCGCCAACAACGTGCAGGTGGTTCCCAAGGACAAGAACCCTCCCAACACGCCAGAGCTCCGCCCAATTGAGAAATACTGGGCTATTGTCAAGCGGAACCTAAAGAAGACCAAAAAAACTGCTAAGGACGAGCAGCAGTTCAAGGCAAACTGGCTTCTGCGGCGAAGAAGATGGACAAGGTGGCTGTACAAAATCTGATGGCAGGGGTCAAGCGTAAGGCCCGGCAATTCGGATTTGGAAAAGCGGAAGCCTAACTGAATATTTTTCCTGAATTTTATACTAATTGAACTTGAAAAAGAAATTTAATTTGATTTTTTAAATAAACGATTTCACCGATTTACACGCGTTTTCCCTTGACCAAATTTTGACCGTATCACCCTTTATAACGATAGAATTTTTCTCAGAGTATACAGCTGTCAAAAAATGGGAAAATTAAAAATATTACCCGTTTGGATCATTTGTTATTGAAAATAATATGGGTATTTTTTTACCCATCAATGAGTTTTAAAAATATTTAAAATTTTCTTTTGTTTGCTCCTGCCATCCACCATCCATCTTACCTCTCATCGGTGTTTCAGAAGTGATGACTATGCATTGACCTCTTTCTTTTTCAAAAGTTCGTAAAATTCACACCATGCATCGCTGGAGAGGCTGCAGGGTAAGTAGGACTAGGTGTTATAAATATGTACAGTATTCCGGTAAACTAATTACCGGAACTTGTCAAATTTTACCGAAATCCGTTAAATCGGATTACCTAACGTTCAGCTGTTGAAAGTTCGGTAAAAAATTACCGAATACTGTAAAATTTTCTAAGTGTGTAGGAATTAAAAACCCATTAATGGGTAAAATTTTACCCATTTAACAAAAAAGATACCTAAAGACTGTATTCGATGAAATTTGGACACACGCAATTGTTCGTAACTGTTTAGCGTGTGGGTAAAAATTATTGAAATTTTAACTGAATGTATTTCATTGTGTTGTGTCAATTGTGTAATGAGTTTCGTGACAATCGGTCGAGTGATTCCAGTGATGGCTTCGAATGAAGAAATAGTGCGCCAACAAATTTTGGGCACTCACTTCGAAAACCCAAACGCTTCACATCGATGGATCGGAAAACAGCTCGGAATCGCACATTCAACCGTATCTCATGTGATCAAAACGTTCAAGGACCGTAAGACAACCAAGCGGAAAAATGGGTGTGGCAAAAAAACGTGGCACATCAAATCCCGAGAAGACCAGGATGGTATTGAACCAATTTAAGCGCTATCCCAACATTTCGACCAGGGATGTTGCGAAAAAGGCGAAAGTTTCAGTTTGTTTTGTGCAGAAAACAATGAAAAGTTCTAGATTACATGTGTACAAGGTCCAGAAGGCACCGAACCGGAGCGATAAACAGAACTCGGTGGCCAAAACTCGTGCAAGAAAACTGTACAGGGAGTGGCTCACAAAACCGTTCTGCATTGTGATGGACGATGAGACCTACATTAAAGCCGACACCAAACAAATGCCAGGACAGGAACACTACGTTGCTGTTCCGGAGAGTGTACGGAAGAAGAAACTGTCGAAATTCGCCAAAAAATTCCTTGTCTGGCAAGCGATCTGCGGATGTGGCAAAATGAGTCAGCCCTTCATCACCTCTGGGACGGTCAACGGACAAATCTACAAGGACGAATGCCTCCAAAAACGACTTCTGCCCTTCTTGAGATCTCACGATGGCCCGACACTGTTTTGGCCGAATTTGGCATCTTGCCACTATGCCCGGCCCGTCTTAGACTGGTACAAAGATAATAATGTAGTTTTTGTACCAAAATACGTCGACCCTCCAAACACTCCGGAACTTCGCCCAATTGAAAAATTTTGGGCAATCATGAAGGCAAAGCTCGTTAAAACTCCAAAACTGATAGAAAATGAACTTGAACTAAAGAAAGTGTGGTTGAAAGTAAGTAAGCAAGTCGGTCCTATCATTGCCCAAAATTTTATGAAAGGGGTCAAGGCAAAAATGCGGGCATTTTGGGTTGGGAGAAGAGGTTAAGAGGTTCAATAAACCAATGATGTCAAAACTTAACCATTTAGTAGTACTTTATGTCCAGAAAGTTTGAACAGAATCGAGCTGAAGGAAAATTTTTGGTGACCTATTTTGTGTGTCCAAATTTCATCGAATACAGTCTTTAGTGCTCCATCATCAGTTTGACAGATTCGGTGATCGTCATAAACATAGTCAATTGCGATGGCTCTTTCTTCGTGATTTCTTTTGCAGAGACGGTCGGTGGTAAAAATGACAGAAAATGAAAAAAAGACCATTGGTTACAGTGGTCTCTCTGGGAACCACTGGGGTTTGGTACAAAAATATAAATGTCCTTTCCTATAAGTTTCGCCAAAACACCCCAGAGGTTTCCGGATGTATTGTGGTAAATTATTATTTTCATGCCTACAGAAGGACTCTCCAGGTGAAATCAAAAAGAAAGAGCTGTCGCATGACGTGGTTTGGTGCAAAAACACAACCCCCACAGAGATGTTGCTAATAGGGCCTATCGAAAGTCTCATGAAGAAGAAAAAAACATGAAGGAAATACCGTCGCACCACGTGGTTTGGCGCAAATTATCTCCTACAGGTTCCCCCGGGACACCCCAGATGTTACCAGAGCGGCCATTGTGGCTAATGGTTCTCTACCAGCCAAAAATCTATCCAGGAGAAATCATGAAAAAGCCATCGCAAGACCCTATTGATAAAATTCTTATTATTAAACCAAATTGACTTAACGTTGATAAAGCAATAATTTCCTTTAAATGAAATTCAAAATTTGCGTAAACAAAAATAAACAACAAACCAATCGGAGATTTTTGACAATTGGTAGTCGAATAGAGGGTTGCTCTCTTGCGCGACTATCGCGTTGCTAAATTTGAGCGCCTGATGCTTTCCGATATTCGCGCCACAATTTTGCTAGCACTTTTAGTTGCGCCCGATACGGTTTGAAATGATGGTGAGGGCGATCAAATATAGTTTAGTCGCGCACCGGTACGGGTGCTCTAAGTCGATACTGGTCTTAATACGATATTTTCTACTGCTCGGGCTGCGAGAATATTTTCACTCTTCTTGGTTGCAAAAAAGGTATACAAAAAAGTTCAGCAGCTGGTACACTAGTTCACCGTTCAACCGGATTCCGTTCACAGCTTACACTGTCACTGTGTTGGTGTATTTCAAATTTTCTTCAGAGTGCTAAAACTCACACGTGATGTCGCCAATGAATGTTTGTATGCTTACTTTACGCAGATCCTTTCCACATCAAGCCATGCATAAATACGCACACAGTGAACGGAAGGATAATGAATGGAAAGCCCTTCTTTTACCTCGCAATCAAATTGTGTCCATCACCTATAAACTTCTCTTCTGAAAGCATGACCGCTTCAAGCTGATTTTCACAGCATCAGTGAAAGTGGAAGCGCATCATTTCCACGCTTACATAGTATCCGAATGACAAAAATAGACCAAACAAACGTGATCGCCGAAGTATTCGCGAAAATATGTTGCAGGGGTCGTGCAATTTCGTGAATGATGGAGGGGGTGGTACGGTGAAGCACGCGGGAAGTGATGTGAATCACGTTTTTTGCACGTCTGGCCTGCAGTTAGTCGACCGCGCGTCTCGGCTCGTTGCCGCCGGTTGCTATGGTTTGCCTACCTTTCCAACCTTTCAGAAGTGACAGGAGTGTGCTATTTTATTGCATTTTATTTAGTCCACCTCGGCGAGTGCTCGCGCTAGCATGTCGTCTGCTACGGCAGCGGCGGTTGTTAGCAATGTTTGCCTAGTAGGCAGTGGAGATGGAGAAGAAGCAATCCGTGATTGTCCAATTTCGGCCAGCGCTGGCGAAAGTGTCATTTGGAAGGAGATCCTAGTGGAGGAAGATTTACTGGAAGATAGCGATCAATTTTTGGATTTTATATTTTTGGAGGACAAATTGGTGCTGGATTTGGTAGAGGGAGAAAATGAACGACAGGTTCAATGCACTGTGCTGCCGGAGGAAAATAAAATCGATTCATCCAAAAATGCGTTATGTAATAAACGTAACGCTGATGTGTGTCGCAAGCAAGAAAGATTGAACGTTAGTGGCAGACGTAAGGACGAAACCGCTTACAATGTTGGGTCGAATAAAGCCGCGTTCAAATGCGGTGTTTGCTTGCTGCTGTTTAGAGTGAAGGCACATTTAATTAGACACATGCTGCTGAGACATCACCAAGTTGACGGCGCCTATAAGTCCAAGAGGATTTACAGCCGGTGTCGGCGGTGTAAGGAACTTTACGGGAGTACGGTTGAATTAGAAAGGCATCTCAAAGAGAGACACAAGACCACTTTATCTTGTGATGTTTGTTTGCGGTTGTTTGACGATGAGAGCTCACTGCACCGTCATCGACAGTTCCACGCGGGCTCGAATCCATTCACGTGCGAGGTATGCCAGAAGCAGTGTAAGCGCTCCAGTCATTTGCATTTTCATCGGAGAAGTCATTTTACCAAAGATTTCGGCTATAGTTGCAAGCACTGCGATAGACAGTTCTCATCGTCCGGAAACTGCCAGAAACACATCGCCCGCGTTCACACCCTGGAAAAACGCTACAAATGCCCACAGTGTTCGGACTCGTTCGTCTACACTCGTCAGTTGAAAATTCACCAAAAGCAAGCGCATCCTTCGCAGAAACACGGTCCGCATGATTGCACGGATTGTTCCGCCCGTTTCACCTCAAAGCAGGAACTCAGCAAGCATCGAAACACGGTTCACTACCAGAAGGATCGCCCCCATGCGTGCGATCAATGTCCGTCCCGATTCAAGCAGCTTGGCCATCTCAGAGCGCACAGTTTGATCCACGCGGACGTCAAGCCATTCGGGTGCGACCAGTGCGAGAAACGGTTTCGCACGAAAACGGAACTGAAAGTCCACCAGCGCGGCAGGCACAGCAAGGAGAAACCATTTCGCTGCGAGGACTGCGGCAAAGCCTATATCGTCGGCTATCTACTCAACAGGCATCGAAATAAGGCTCACGGCGGTTATGACGATTGTGATGATGATGATGATGACTTCGACGACAACGACTGAAGCTGGGATGCCGGAGGAACGCTAGAATGCCGAAGACAATAATGTAGTTTTATCACTATGGAGTTATTAAACAAAGGGTTAAAGCTTGTATTTAGACACGCGAGTGAGTGAAGTTGATTTGTTTGTTTTTGGTGGAGAATAGTATTAGTCCCGGAGCCATGAGAGCTTGTTCGTTATCAGTTGCCTCGAGTGCTATTTGTTTTGAACAACAATTGGAAGCGGCATTCTGTCGATTGGGATACTAACAATTATGAATGCTATTCATCTTTATTTAACTTACGGATTTGAAAGTATTGATTTAAAAAGAAACAAGTAATACCTCTGGTTCATTTCGAAAGAGATTTTTCATTAGGGCCTAACTGACAAACGTAAACAATGGCTTCTTCCGTAAATTTGTCGTAATACAAAACCTACCCATGTAAGCTTCCAATTCTATGGAATAGAAGGACTTTTGTTCTTCGAAATGGCTGTGGTAGATTAATGAGGCAAGTTTCTAAGGTCGACAAAATCAAGGAAGAAGCCGTTGTTTACGTTTGTAAGTCAAATGAAAAATCTTTGTCGATTATGCAAAATCGCCTTTGGTTAGGCAAAACACGTTCTCAGGAAGTATACACTCAAAGAAATTACCACCCCAAATTGTTTGCATATTTCAAACATTCTTTCAACTACTAAATTGGATAGTTCGGTATGTTTAAGACAACAGTTTCCAACACCGCTCAAGTTGAATGAGTTTATCCGTACAAAAGGATCAATAATATCACCCAGCACTCACCTTGAATCCCCATCTTGAACTCCTCAAGTGGCCCTCCGGACGTCCGGAACGATAATCGCCTGGGGTTTACTGTTCTGATGACCTGTCTGTTGCATATGCCGGTACAGTCCTGCCGTTACGACGAAGGCTTCCCCACACTCATCACAACTGTAGGGTTTCTCGCCGGTGTGCCTCCGCAGGTGCACTCTCAGATCTCCATTCGTGACAAATCTGCAAGTAATTTAAACTCAACTTCAATCCACACCGATTCCGATTTCCATCAAACATCATCACTTACCGTTTCGGGCACAGCTCGCAGGGGAACGGCTTCTCGCCGGAATGCGAGCGCTGGTGGATCCGCAGGTGGTCCTTCACCCGGAAGCACTTCGCACACACATCGCACTGGAAGGGTTTCAGGTCCTTGTGGATGTTCTCGTGCTTCCGGAGGGCCTGCTGCGAAGAGAACGACTTCCCGCAACTTTCGCAAATGGGCCGTGTTTCCGGAGGGGCGTGGACATTGCGATGCCTTCGCAGTGTCGACGGACAGTTGAACCGGGCCGCACAGACTGGACAGGCGTACCGCTTTTCGTTGGTGTGTATTCGCAAGTGAGCCTGCATGTCGGCCTTGGTTCGGAAGTCCTTCGAGCAAATATCGCACAGGAACGGTCGAATTCCTTGGTGCTTGATTTTATGTCGCACGAGAGTTTTTCGGGAGGGAAATTTTTGATCGCATTCGTCGCATGGGAGATTAAAGTGGACGGTGATGTGGTTTCGGAGCCCACTTTTCCGGGCGAATCGAGCAGGACACTCCGAACAAGAGAACGGTTTCTCACCGGTGTGGATGACTAGGTGACCTTTAAGGGAAGCCAAGTCACTGAAGGATTTCGAGCAGGTGTCACACAGAAAGGGCCGTTCGCCTGTGTGAGTTCGCATGTGGTTCTTAAGTACGAAGCTCCGACCGAAGATTTTATTACATGTTGGACACTTGTGGATTTTTGGTTCCCGCAGTTTCTTCTGACGAGATTTTCTCACAGGTTTCTCTTTGAGATCTTCTTTGGTGGTATTTGTATCAGTTTGTTCTGGCGATTGCCTTGGAACATTTTCCAGTGAGATTCCATTGTCTTCCATTGCCCTTTCTGAATCTTCTTTCTCGAGAAAGCACGAATCGGAACCAGTGGACTCACTGGATTCTCCCTCCTTAAATTCTAATGATTCTTCTTCAATCCTTTCCAAGGGAATCTCGTCTTTGCCCGGAAGAACATCAGTCGACAGCAAACTAGGCTCTTTTACATCTTCCTCCATCGTTATCAATTCGATTTCCACATTATCACATTCCTCCCGAAAACTCCCCCGATCCTCCTCGCTAGAATTATAACTAACCTTTCGCTTCCGCCGCGATGAATCCCGCTTTCCCTCCTTCTGTTCCAACTGCCTAACCTGTTCCAAGAACTTCTTCCTATCCTCCGGAATAAACACACCCTCCTCTCCAGCCTCCCCCGCCGAATCTTTGAACCTACTTTTGGAAAACTCACACCTCCCATTGGCCCTGTGCTTCCTCCACCCGCCCGTCGTTTCGAACATCGACCCACATCGCTCGCACTTGTGCTGTTTGCTCTTGTAGTGCAAGCTCCGGTGCTCCACCATCGACTTCCGGTGGCGGTATTTCTTCCCACACACATCGCACCCAAACTGTTTTTCGTCTTCCTCTTCCTTCTTCTTCAGCAGCTTCCTGCCGCGAAAGCTCTCGTTGCATGCCTCATTCTTGGCCAGATGATTCCGAAGGCCACTTTTGGAATTGTACTTCGCCCCGCACGCTTCACAGTTGTACCGATACTCGTCGATGTGGACCTTCTCATGGTCGCCCAGCGTTTGCTGGTGGGAAAAGTGTCGACCGCAAAACCGACAAATCCACGGTTTCTTTTCCTCCGGAGCGGCAAGGTGGCGGTTTTATGAGATTAAAGAGTAGCGGCAGAAAGCGACTGAAGAATCGGTAAATAAAACCTTTTTTGGGGGGGGGGTTTGGTTAGGTTGGGTGGGGGGGGGGGGGTGGTGGGGGGGGGTTTTTTGTGTTTTGTTTATTTGTTTTTGGTTTTTTGGGGGGGGGGTTTTTTTTGGGGGTTGTTGGGGGGGTTGGGGGGGGGAGGTGGGGGGGGGGGGGGGGGGGGGGGGGGGGGGGGGGGGGGGGGGTTTTGTTGGGGTGGGGGGGGGGGGGGGGGGGGGGGGGGGGGGGGGTTGGTGTGGGGGGGGGGGGGGGTGGGGGGGGGGGGGGGGGGTGGGTGGGGGGGGGGGATTATAAATATGGTTTGTGTGTGGGGGGGATGGGGGGGGGGGGGGGGTGTGAGGGAATATTGTTTTTTTTTAATTAATAATAAAAAAAAAAAAAAAAAAAAAAAAAGGGGAGAAAAAAAAATGGGGGGGCACGCTAAGATGAGAATACCTAAAGATCGTTAAAAAGTACCGCTAATTGCTCAAAAGTGCACATACCCAAATTATGCGTAAACACAGATTACCTAATATTAAGTAATAGTATTGAACGAAAATAAACGTTAAAAATTACCGATTTTGTATCGTTACTTTTTACTGAAAATTGGGTAATTTCTTTGTAGTTTTATTTTATGGAATGCTTAAAGAGAAGGCATGCAATTTATAAATTTATCCATTCGATGTAATATTAAGAATGTTGCACTTAACAAGAAACAAATGTTCATATGTATTACAGAAATATGTTTTCGGTATTACAATATAAGTATTAATAAATTATTACAGAAATGATTTTCTGCATCAATCCAACATTTTGACACGTTTATTTTTTCACCTCGGCGCGACACCGAATTGCACCTCAGGATTCACGTTGGTGCACAAGCATCCATCTGAGCTAGAATCAAATAAAATAATGCAAAAGTTTTTGCTTCATATATTGGGAAATGAATAAACTATTTCTTGAACGATTAATAAGAAAAATAATTACCTTTCCGCTATAACAATATGGCTACCGCGTTGCTGCAGCGACGAAATATTTATTCAATATTAGGTAAATATTAAAGTCCAATATTTGAAAATGAACATTACCCATATGACAGTAAAAATTACTGTTTATTATCGTTTAATTTTACCGATATATTGGGTATTGTGAACATTACCTAATTTTAGGTAATATAATAACCTAATTTTAGGTTTTCTCATCTTAGCGTGTTGGGTATAGTTATATTTACCTACACGGTAAATCTGAAGTATGCAATTATGACTTCAAAGTAGACACTTTTCTTGAAGACTGGAAATATGCAAAAAATGCCAAAAAGGGTTTAGAAAAAAAAACGAAAAAAGGTATTGAGCAAAAAAAAAAAAATTTTGGATAGTTTTTTTGGAGGGAGAAAAAAAAAAAAAAAACTATGTATTATAGAAATGTGTGTATATATACAAAAAAATAAAATATTATTTGTTTTTTTTTTTTTTTTTCTAAAAATAAACATCCGTGGGTCGATTTACCGAATTTTGGTGAAATTTTACAGTATTCCGGTAAAAAAATTACCGGAACTTGTCAAATATTACGGAAATCCGTTAAATTGGATTACCGAACGTTCAGCTGTTGAAAGTTCGGTAAAAAATTACCGAATACTGTACTGGAATAAAAAAAGGACTTAAAAGTATTCATTTTTTGGGATTAAAAAGTAGGCATTTTTTGACGTATTGAGGATGTTCTTTGAAATGCATAGAATGTAGTCAAAAAATGAATACCTCAGAATTACCGTGTAGCGTTGGGTACAAATTGCTTACCATAAGGTAGAATTTTACCCAAAAGTAAGTCATTTGTACCCAACGGTAGGTAAACATGACTATACCCAACGTTGGTTTCCCACACTTGAGAGCTCCGCTGGGTACTTTTTTCTTATGGCTGACCCACAATTGATACGTTGCGGATGCGTTGACGTAAAATTGACAGAAAACCTATGGGAAAACTGTCAAATCCACGCAAACGCATCCGCAACGTATCAATTGTGGGCCAGCCATTAGCGTGTAGATCACAGTCTCGAAAGTGCATACTGAAAAACGAAACAACTCAAAATTGAGTATTTTGCATTCATTTTTTATTTTTTGCAATTCTCGAGTACTTTTTCAAATAAACGTAAGTAACATTTGAACGAAGATAAGAAAATCAGCATTGAACTTTTTTGAGTTTATTTTTATTCCTATTTGAAATCCGGACATGATTGTCCCAATTAAATTCCACCAAATGACACTTTGGTAAGAGATATTGCATTACTGTGCTTAAAAACTACACTAGGAGTGAAAATTCAAGCTTCATTTAGAAAAATGTTTCTATGTTTTTACAACGATCTGCAATCGAAAAAGATAATACGTCATTTTGATAAGTCATTTTGATAGATGGCATGTTACTTGCGTCAAAATGATACGCCATTCTGCGAATGACAATGTTGTTACGTCGAAATGTTACGTCAAGTTGTCATATTTCACACGTCGAACTTTTTAAAATGACGTATTTTTTTTACAACAAACAAACAATATTTTTGCAAAATTCAATTTTTACTGAAAAAAATCTAAATATTTAACCTTGTGGTTTAAAGACTTTTACTAACGAGTCGGTAAGGGGCATCCAAATAATATAATAATGTTTCGAAGTTACTTTTCAACACAAGCGACGTATCTACCATTATTCCCAAAGAGCCCAAACGTGATTGACCGTTATGAAAAAAGTTAGTTAAATCTTCCAAGAATAATCCATCAGAAACTTCATCAAACAAGGGCATATATACATGATTTTTTAACAACATGCCATGAACAACGCGTTTGTTTACATTTTGTGACTTACGTCTTTTTGAAAATGTAGTCGAGATTTGGTAATGTTTTTACACGGCAAACCCAACAAACACCAATGCTGAATAATTGTTTGCTCAAATAAATTTGGAGAAGTTGTTCAGCTTTTTATTCTATTTTCTTCTTATTAATAATTTCTATTTCTATTTTCTTCTTATTAATAATCCACACATATTTAATGGCAAAAATCCATGAAAAATTCCACGTCATATTCATTTATTCACACATAAACAGAACCTTGTGAGAAACACAAATGAATTCTATGTAGCAAATGAAGAGAATGTGTGGCCACACACTACCCAGGTAACCAATAAGCATTGACATATGCAGTAAATCAACCCTAAATCTGCATTTCAGATGCTACAAGCATTATATTAGCATTATATCGGCATCTTGAATGCTATCTGTTGTAAAGTTGGATTTCAAATGCTATTTAAATGCTTGTAGCCTGTAATAAGCATTTCGAATGCAAAATAGCACGAATGAAGCATTATCGTAGCATTGCAGTAAAGCAGCCGTATTTTGGGCCAAAAGTGGCATTTATGTTGTATTTAAGGTGACTTAATTGCTTGATAGGCTGCCGTAAAGACGCTTTGGAACTGCTTATTGGTTACCTGGGTAGTCTTCCCCCGTGGCTATGATAATGAAGGTCCGTCTACAATTGCAGCAGGATCAGCAGATATGCAGGCATTACAAATAGTTACAGGTATTCCACTAAACAGCTCACACTCTCCATAAATACAATTGTTATTATCATTTTATATTATAGCATTCCTTCACAATATTTTCTATGCTATTTTCAGCTTCGCATTCGCATCGTTGTAAGTTTTAAAAAGATAGGATGATTTTTACGTTGTTTTAGAGAGAGGATTATATACGACAAATTCTACAAAAAAAAGGAAAAAAAATCTTCGTCCAAAATAATTGAGGGTTATTCCGAGAGTCGAAGTGACATTTGTCACTTGGTGAAGTGAGAAAAGTCACTTGCAGTGACGTGACTCTTTATTTGATTTACTCAGAAGAATCACGTCACTGCAGGTGACTTTTCTCACTTCACCAAGTGACAAACGTCACTTCGACTCTCGGAATAACCCTCATTAATTCAAAAACTAACATTGTTTGTGATCCTACATTTTCTATTTTACAAACAAAAAGAATCATTGTTGGGCCCAGTAGAAAAAAAGATTTACCGAAGAATTTCCTGTCATTATTTTTAATTTTTTTCGTTTTGGATTTATTGAGTTTCCGTTTTTGAGCAGTATCATACTCATATGAAATTTATTTCGCATAATTGTTTGCTTAAAATTTCTTTGCTATTTTGCTAGGCTGTCAGGTGATCAACTTGATTTCATTACATAACGTTGAAATTTTCGCTATTTTAGAGTTTCAATCATCTAACATCGCAGCGGAGGAGGCAAATAGCGGGATTTAATTATTATATGTACATTATGTAGTATTTCTTTAAAACATCGTGTTATTTCCATCATACCATGACCTTCACATTTTCATACAATAAACCTGACTTAGGCGGTATCTGGCTAAAACACGAAATATACCTTCAGTTTATGACATCTAGCATTCCATATATGTCCAGTATATAACGCGGAAAATAACAGCTGTGGTAGGCTTTTGAAAATTACGGAATCTGTGGTAGGCTTTTGCACTTATTGCTGAATGTATTTGGCATTTCCGGTTTGCAAATGGACTTTTTTTCCGATTCTGAGCTGATCTGATTCATGCAGCTAGAAGTAACGTCTAATCTTGTTCACTCACTGCCTTTCTTGCGTATGATGTCTTTACCAATACATTTATCGATGTGGTTGTTTCAAGCACGGATAAAAAATTTTTTTTTTTATTTTTGGTTCAAATCGATGACCAGGTATTCAAACATTGTAGATCAGGTCATTTCATGAAACTTTGTAGAAGACAAAAACTTTTTATCTCTTAACTGGATGAAGTTGTAGGGTGAAAAAGGAATGGAAAACGTAATACCCCCTTAAAAATCGTTTTTTTACCATAACTTTTTTATTTGAATATCTCATTTTTTAAATGTTCTACAAAGTTTTAGGTATTTTAAAAATACACTTCTTTGCAGAAGACAGCTAATCATTATCTCTTCAATTAAAGGATTTACGTCGGTTTTATGTTAGAGGTTCCGAATCGAAGCAACCTATGAATAATTGTAATGATTGATACATACAAATAAATTTAGTCTTTAGTCAACCGCTAATCAGTTCAGTCGAACTTTACTTGCTCTCCGAGTCCCCAACAGGTTATGGGCCCAGATAACTGTAGCCTAGCAACGCTTGAAGTTGTTTGAAGGACGAAGATTTTTTTTTTCACTGCTGAGGGTAGTTTCTGGAAACGCCATGGAAGGAAGCAAGATTTCGATCGTGAAGCTGAACAGTTCCAACTACTCGGTGTGGAAATTCAAGGCGGAAATGCTGCTGACTCGCGAGGACATGTGGAAGTACATCGAGGATCAAGCTCCGGTACCGTTGACGGACGCATGGAAGGGCGGAGACCGCAAAGCGAGAGCGACGATTGCGCTGCTCGTTGAGGATCAGCAACATGCCCTGTTACGCGACACGAAGACGGCCAAGGAAGCTTGGGAGAACCTCAAGAAGCACCACGAGAAGACGTCCCTCTGCTCGAAAGTTGCGGTTCTGAAGAGGATCTGCAACAAAACGTACAAGGACGGGGACGACATGCAGAGCCATTTGTTCGAATTGGAAGAACTATTTGCGAAGCTGTCGTGCGCTGGACTGGACCTAGGCGAACCACTGGCGGTTACGCTGGTACTTAGGAACCTCCCCGATTCTTTCGACACGCTAACGACGGCCCTGGAGAGCCGTTCCGACGATGAGCTGAAATTGGAGTTGGTCAAAGGTAAGCTGTTGGACGAAGTGGCGAAACGTGATCGTGGACCGTCGGATTCAGCGATGAAGGCAAATTTTGTGAAGAAGAAGAAGCCGTTGGTGTGCCATTTCTGCAAGAAAAGTGGCCACAAGCAGAAGGAATGCAAACTGTACGCCAAGGAGACGGAAGCGGAAAAAGGTCGATCGCCGAAAGCAAAAGCTGCTCGCAGTGGAGAGGAATCCGTTACGTTCGCTCTGATGGCTGGAGCGCAAGCTGATTCTGGTGAGTGGATTGTGGACTCGGGAGCTTCCGGCACATGTGCGGCGAGCGAGAATTATTCAACAAAATCGTCGAAAGCCTCGTGAAATCGGTCAGCCTGGCCGATGGAAAAATCGCAAAGGTGGAAGGTGTCGGTTCTGGACGGTTGTTGTGTTACCATGACAACGGAAAAACGACCACGGTTACCCTTAGCAACGTGCTGTTTGTACCAAGTTTGGAGATCAACCTGCTGTCTGTACCGAAGCTGGTGGAAAAAAGAGCCGAGGTGATGTTCAACGAAGTAGGGTGCCGGATTCTCGTTGGTGGCCAAATAGCAGCGGCCGCAGTCTAGACTGGCGGACTCTACAAGGTACGAACAACGAAGGAAGTGTTGATGGCGGCAAGAGATCACCACAATGTAGACTGCCAGCACGTGTGGCATCGGCGCTTTGGACATCGTGACCTCCGTGAGATGCTGTAGAAGAATCTGGTGGACGGAATGAAGATGTACGATTGCGGAGTGCGAGAGGGGTGCGATTGCTGCCAGAAGGCGAAAATGAGCAGGAAACCGTTCCCGAAGTCAGTGGAGAGGAAGTCCTGTGCAGCCCTCGATCTTGTGCACACCGATGTTTGCGGTCCTGTGGAGAACGTGTCGGTGTCCGGTTATCGCTATTTCATGACCGTCATCGACGACTACAGCAGATTCTTTGTCCTGTATCTATTGCGAAAGAAGGATGAAGTTCCCGAGAAGATAATGGAGTACGTGGCCATGATGAAGACGCAGTTTGGACGGCCGCCGAAAGTGGTCAGAAGCCACACCAAGGTGGCGAATATACGGGAAGCGAGCTGAGGAAGTTCTACAAACGAGAAGGCATTCAAGCACAGTTTACCGCAAGTTACTCTCCTCAGCAGAATGGCGTCGCAGAAAGGAAGAACCGGTACCTGATCGAGATGAGCCGGTGCATGCTGTTCGAAGCCAAACTTCCTGATTGCTACTGGGCTGAGGCGGTAAGTACTGCCGTTTAATTGCAGAACGTTCTACTGTCGAAGTCGATCCCTACAACGCCTTTCGAGCTCTGGCATGGAAGGAAGCCGGACGTAACGCATCTGAAGGTCTTTGGCAGCGCGGCGCACGTCCATATCGTCAAGCAGAAGAGGAAGAAGTTGAGCCCGGCATCGAAGAAGCTAACGTTTGTGGGTTATTCGTTGGACCACAAAGCATACCGCTTCTTGGACCGGTCAACACGCAAGGTAATTATCAGCCGAGATGCCAATTTCGTTGAGGAGGAGCGCCTCGCGGAGGAGCGCCTTGCGGAGGAGAGATCCGAGCAGCAGGATGGCGTTGGTGACAACCGACTAGTAGAAAATGTCGTGGAATTCGAGTATTCTATGAAGCCGGCCGAAGATGAAGCTACTCCGGCGAGCGACGACGAAGAATCGTCGGATGAGTCGGACGTGGATGACGATCAACCGGACGACGATGATTTCGATTACGATACTGCGACTGATTCTACGTTAACCGAAGCTGATGTCACTGAAACCGCTGAAACCCCCGAAGATCGACTCGCCAAACCAAGGGTGTACCACCGGTTCGCTATCGTGACACTATTGGCAAGGTATCGGAAGCGGCTATCGAACCACGAAGCTATGATGAAGCAATCAACGGTCCTGAGAGCGTGTTCTGGAAGGCAGCCATGGACGACGAATTTCGTTCCTTGATGGAAAACGATACCTGGGAGATCACGAAGCTACCACCTGGTTGAAAGAAGGTAGGCTGGGTCTTCAAACGCAAGGAGGACGAGACCGGCAACGTCGTGAGGTATAAAGCCAGGTTAGTAGCCCAAGGGTACTCGCAAAAGTACGGAGCAGATTTTGACGAGGTCTTTGCGCCGGCGGCTAGGCAAGTCCCTTTCCGCGCATTGCTGACCGTGGCAGCTGAACGAAATCTCTACATCAAGCATGTGGACATCAAGACTGCGTACTTGTATGGTTCGTTGGATGAAGAAGTATTTATGAAGCAGCCCCCTGGTTTTGAGACCGGGAACCCAGCCGGTGCGTGCCGTCTCAAGCGAAGTCTGTACGGGCTCAAACAAGCGGCTCGAGTCTGGAACAAAATGATCGACGACGTGTTCAAGCAAGCTGAATTCGTGCAATCATCGGCCGACGCATGCCTCTACGTTCGGACAAGAAATGTCCAGCAATCGTTCATCATTATCTATGTGGTCGACATCCTTGTAGCCTGTTCCAGTGAGGCAGAATTCGCCGAGATAGTTGCCCACCTTCAACGATGCTTCAAGCTGACGGTGTTGGGCGACATCAAGCACTTCGTCGGGATCAAGGTAACTAAATATAACGACGGATATCTTATCAATCAGCAGGCGTACATCACCAAGTTAGCTGCTCGATTCGGCCAGTCGGATGCGAAAGGCTCAAAGATTCCGATGGACCCTGGTTACCAGCAAAACGAGGAGGATTCAGCTGTACTGCCGAATAGCGACCAGTACCAAAGCCTGGTGGGTGGTTTGCTGTACATCGCAGTGAATTCACGTCCGGATGTTTCGATCAGCGCATCAATCCTGGGACGATCCGTCAGTCAGCCCCGGGCTAGGGACTGGACTGAAGCGAAGAGTGTGTTGAAGTACCTTTTCCATACTCGAAGTTACCAGCTGAAGCTAGGAGCGACGAGTGAAGGACTGGAAGTTTACTGTGCCGCCGATTGGGCCGGAGACACTCGGGACCGGAAATCAACCTCTGGGTTCCTGATTTTTCTCGGCGGCGGAGTCGTGAGTTGGGCCTCCAGGAAACGATCATGCGTGGCACTATCGTCCACCGAATCGGAATTCATCGCTCTGGCCGAAGCATGCCAGGAAGTTCAATGGATGCTGAAGTTGCTCAAGGATCTCCGGAAGGATGTGGATCTTCCTATTTACATACGTGAGGACAACCAAAGCTGCATTCGGCAGGTGGAGAACGACAAGGTGGACCAGCGATCGAAGCATGTCGACACGAAATACTGTTTCGTCAAGGACCTGCAAAAGAAAAATGTCATCAGTTTGCTATATTGTCCAACGGAGGATATGCTGGCGGATATGGTGACCAAGCCGCTGACGAGCGTAAAGTTGGGAAAGCTACGTGAAACGACAGGAGTTGTTGCTATCGATGTCGAGGAGGAGTGTTAGAGGTTCCGAATCGAAGCAACCTATGAATAATTGTAATGATTGATACATGCAAATAAATTTAGTCTTTAGTCAACCGAACTGATTAGGTTCAGTCGAACTTTACTTGCTCTCCGAATCCCCAATATTTTAATGATATGTTTAAGCTATCTTCGAGGATGTGTTAGCAGGTATTAGCAGCTAAACTTAACGTTAATTCATTCAGTAACTTATAGACTTCAAAATGATGTAAAAATTATAGGGGGGTCCAAGAGAGCAGTTAGTAAATTTTCAAAAAAGTAACTAAGCTTTTTATTTTATTACTAGGTTATTTGTGGACCCAGTAGCGCCCGTGGCAAGTGTTTTTTAAAAACGGTTTAAACGGTTCACGTGTTATTCACGCTTGTAGATTAAATAAGAAAAGCATTATATTTTTCTACGTTTTGAATAGAGTTTTTTATTCGGTGAATTCAATGCAGCTTATATTTACATCTGAAAAACTTCGGTGAAGACCACATTGCGTGTAAACTGACGACCATCCCTCAATAGATCTCCTTGCTGTGAATTAGGTTCGATGTGAACTTTTACCTGATTAGGGTTCCGAGATCGTGGCAAAGCAACGTATAGTTGCCCATGCGAAAATACGGTCGACTGAAGATCAATTCCCACATGATCAGATGTCTGTCCTTGCGATTTATTGATCGTAATAGCATATGCTGGTATGATTGGAAATTGCCGTCGACGTAGAATAAACGGTAATGTAGAGTCACTTGGAGCCAAATCTATTCTTGGGATCATCACAACGTCTCCGCGATTACACTCCGAGATTATTCTCGCAGTAATTGTGCTTCTATCGAGTTGCTCAATAACCATTCTTGTTCCATTGCAAAGCCCTTTTCGCGGATTCAAGTTTCGTAACAGCATGACTATCACTCCCTTCTTCAGTACCAGGGTATGCGGAGGCATTCCGGATGGCGTTTGTTTGTGAAGGAATTCAGGAGGATACCTCGTGGCATCGCTTGGGTCCTCCGTAACAACAGAATCTGCAGTATAATAAACCGTTGGTTCTCCATTTATCATGTCAATGATTTTCCGGTTCATCGCCAGCGTATGCGCATTTGTCGGAGCCACGATGATGCGTTTTTGACAAATATTGAACCGACATTGCTTGAACATCAGATCCAAACATACATTTTATTAAATCCTACCATGTATTGAGGTATTTCGAGCACATTCTCATCGTTCAAACTTGGCACTTGAGGAGTGTTTCCAGATCCAACCTGAAAGAGCCATTCATTGTGAGCATCCAGCCCCCTACATCGCATGTTGGTTATCAATTTTAACTGTAGGAAGTGTTTCCATAGCGAGCTGGACTTGATGCAACACTCAAAAACATCAGTTCGAGTTCATCTGATGACAACAGGCAAAGTTTGGCGGAAATCTCCACCAACTACAAAAACTTTTCCACCAAATGGTTGCTGATTTTGCATTATGTCTCGTAACAGTCGGTCTATGCAATTCAGTCCATACTTTGACAACATCGTGATTTCATCGATTATGATGAGTGATGCTGCGCGAATAGCAGCAGCTTCGGGAGATGTTAATCTCATCGAGGAAACGGATGTGTCCAAAAGCGGAACGGGGAGCTTGAAACCACTATGAACCGTTCTAAAGAATGTGCACACCAAAAAGTAGTCGTCGGAAATGCCCTAATGCAGTCTTCTCCGTGTACGCTTTGCTAATCCGATCACTACTACATGAATATTAATGTATGTGTGCTATGATGAAGACGTCGTTTGGCTACAGTAACCTTTATTCAGTAAAATGGCGTCGAATCAAGAACGCGTGCGCGAAGCAATTTTGCACAAAAGAGTGGAAAATCCAGATATGTCGCACGTCGAAATTGCCAAGTCATTAAAAATCGCAAAATCGACGGTTACTAAAGTGTTAAAAAACTTTTAGCAGCGCTTAACTTTAAAGAGAAAGGTCGGTTCCGGAGGTAACCATGATTTTCGTTTCGTCGCGGAGAGGAAGAAAGTGATTAAAGAATTTAAGAAGAAACCGAATATCTCCGTTCGTGATGTGGCGAAAAAAGTGAAAATGTCTCCATCGTTCGTCCAGAAAGTGAAGAAAAGTGCAGGCTTGAAATCATTCAAAGTAGGTGTTGCTCCAAATCGTAACGACAGCCAGAACAAGAGCGCAAAATCTCGATCGAGAAAATTGTATGACACTATGCAGAAGGAATACGACTGCATAATATTGGACGACGAAACATATTGCAAAGCTGACTTTAAGCAGATACCGGAACTACAGTTTTATACCTCGTTGCAAAGAGGAAATGTTGCTGATCGTTTTAAGCAAAAACAATTGTCGATGTTCCCAAAAAAATACCTGTATGGAGGAATATGGGGGTGGGGTCAGGATTTTATATGTGTGTGTGTGTGTTTACAATCTAATTCCCACTGTCTGGCAGCGGTATTATGGATAGAATCTTCCTGCAACTGTTTCATATTTGCTGTTTACAGTTGCAAAAAGCTTAAATCCGGGGATTAGAAGGTGACAGCTCTACCGCGACTCCAATAGCCCATTTCAAGAACGCAAGCATTCCGAAGCTATCTTCGTGCACAATAAGCCCCGCTCCAGTAGTGACATACTGAAACTTTCAATCAAGCGTATGTGCAATGCTTGATTGACGCGTATTTAGTGATTCACAATATATATATATATATTTTTTTTTTTGGCTTGAATTTTACTTACCACAAAACTTAGTTTAGTTTAGTTGTACTACGAGAAGACATACATTTATTTACGTTACCGATAACTATCCATAGTCTGTATGGCATAAATGCTTGTACCTGCCACGAACGATACAATGTCCTCCCACGAACCGTTCACATCCAGGAAGATAAAATTGATGACTCCAGCGAAGTACAAACGTCTGCACATCACTCGTTCGGCAGCGCAAGGATCATCGGCCTAGGATGCCGGAACCGATCCCTGTACTGACGTTTGAAACCTTCCTTAAGCAACAGAACGAACACTCTTTTCGCGCTCAACCGCTTGTACCTCTTGGAAATAGGTGTAATCCAGCTTGGTTTTCAAACTGGGAACGGTAGCACACGCGAATAGCACAAACCACTCCGATGTTTCTGCCACTTCCTGGGGAGTACCTGATCGGTGCTGTCGGAACGCACGACCTTACGCCATCTGAACACGTAGCGTTCATCAAAGGGTTTCCGCGATAAAGATTTTTGCGAGAACATCCTTTCCAGTTCAGTCCCACTCTTTCAAGTTTCTCACTTAGCAGGGCTCATTTCCTGATACACAAAAATCACTCTGCACAGTTTTCTTACGCTTCAAAATCAAGTTTTTTCTCGTCACAAGACATTATCCACCTTCCGACGGCCAGCTGAATTGAAGACCAGAAGAAGACACGTAACTCTGATTTCGAAATTTAAAATCACGGTAGAACAAAAAAAATCGTGACAGCTCACAAAAAATAAACCGTCCACGCCCACAGCTTTCTGCGATCCTTTTTTCCAAAGTGGGCGATAGCCATGCACTGAAATTCTTTAAACCCCCGGTTTGGGGGGGGGGGGGGTGGGGCTTTTCCGCCCGGGTTTGGGGTGGTGGTTGGGGGGGCGGGGGGGTTCCGGGGAAAAATTTTTTTGTGGGCCAAAAAATATTTGTGGGGGGGGAGGAGGAAAATTTTTGGGGGTGTTAATTTGTGTGTGTTAAAAGTTTTTCCCCTGGGGTATTTTTTTTGGGTTTTTTTTTTTTGTGCAAATTTTTTTAAGGGTTTGGTATACACCGCTAGATTGACCAGCTATGAAATATTTCCAACAAGCGAGAAATGAATCTCACACCATTTATTTATCATGAGCTCAGCGATGCCGCAAGGAAGCTGGCCGGTGGCTGAGAAACTTTACTGAATCGCCGAAGTGACATTCAAAGTGACTCTCGCGACGACGACGGCGCTCCCAAAGTTCGGTGGATCACACTGACCAACTGGGCAGCACCCAACCAACGGCCTGCACACACAATGGGAATGGGAAAATAATAGCCGGGCAGCGATAATATGAATGAATGCATGTCGCAGGTAGGATGGAAGCGTTTTAGATCGGTGATATGAAAAACTAAAAACAGTAGCATCCCGCCCTCCCCCGCCACCCTCCCGCCTTGCACGAGAGGTTGTATCGAGTCATTCGGTTCATATCCCATAACAGTCGCGAGTCAAGTCAAGCGAGGTGAAGGGCAACAAAAGAGTTTCGTCAGGCAGGCAGGCTCCAAAGCCAAGGTGGGTGGGTGCTGCGGGGGTGGGATGGCAGCGATAAAAATGTGTGCGCTCTTATCGTTAATGCACATTTGTCTTGCTGTGGAGTTAGCTATGTGCCTCAACCAACCTGTTTTCTGTTGGAATGTTCGAAATATGTGCTGATATTGTTTGCTGCATGGCTAATGGAATAAGAGCTAACTCGAATGGGCGTTTAGTCGGGTGGAAGGGGGTTAAGTTCGCGATCAAGGGCATTGAAGGTAGCATCCATACCGGGTCATTTAAAGTGTGATTGACGATCGATCGGAGGAGTGGATACGCTGGAATTTACACTTGAGTTTTCAATGTTAATTGTGTTGTCGTGTATTTTTTTATGACACCTGCTCCGTTGTTGCGAATTCTTCGATTGATTTGCCTAATGAATTTCTCGGTCAAGCAGATTTTATTAAATCTCGTTCCAGGTCCAGTTCCTGGTCCGTTTCGCTACCTCGAATCTGAAGGTCAAAAGGAGTGTGACAAACTTGTTTATACCTGGTTCATGTTCCCCGCGTTCAAAAACAGTATGACAAATGGAACTAAGCTAACGATAACCAAGATACTTGTACGATTTCTTATAAACCATGTCCTAAATCATCTCCTCTTCGGAGACCTCATAGATCATAGATTATTGCACGTACATCGTCGGGGCAGTTTTGACATTTCAGAAAGCGTGCTTACACGGACTGAATCAGTTTAAGTTTTGGTATCTAATTTTATTATTTATTTTTAGCAATCTGCAACCACACACCTGAAGAGCTCAGGGTGTGGGGATGAGGATCCTAACTGCTCGACCTATTTAAACCCCACCCGTGCCTTAAGCCCCGGGCCCTATCCGGAACCACCTTTCGGTATCACTTCGGGGAGGGGCGTACTGTGCTTATTAAGCACCCACTGTGTCTAACTACTTAGGACTTCGGTAGTTCGGTGGTCCCTGTGACCCAAAGGGCAAGACAGGTTTCTCGTGAGTAACTTTTTTCTTCAAAATTACTCAGGATGCATCAAATTTGCACACTTTATGATTTTCTTCTCCCCCCCAAGATATAGAGTGGTGGGAATGTCAAAAAATTTGTGCGAAAACGACAAAAACAACATCACTCATATTTGATCATAAAACTCACGTTTGCTCAGAATGCATCAGCTTCCATCAACTTGTATAATTTATAACTCGATCAAAAGTATTCTGGCAACGCTGGCTTGAATAAGACGGACCTTAGCAACCAATAACAGCAATATGTTTACTGTTTGGGAAAATTATTTATTATCGTATCGTAAGGAGCTCTCATTTCAGGACCGTCTCGAATGAACTAAAACGTCTACAGCAGACGTACAGTTTAAAGAGACGTTAATAAAATGAATCTCATTTCAGGCAAGATAGTTCGCAGTATTTGCAAGAGGAATTGGGCCCCGAAGTAGATTGTTTAATATTTTTTCATTATTTGAATACTCCAGTTTTACGATTGGTCGATCCGGCTTGGTTTCTTTTTGGAGGTGATCCGTTCGGCAGTCATTAAATACCACATATTCCTATTCTACGGATTGATTGACCCAACCCATTCGACGTTGGCTTCAACTGTGGGAAGCATTGCTGATGCAGTGACGCATATTCGATTTGAGAAAACAGGACAAACATCGGATAGAGTGCGGACACTTTGCGGAGTCCAGAAGCGAAAGTTCTGTTGGGTCATTTTAAGTTGCATACTTAAAGGAGGGGGCCTGATGATGGCGCGACTAATTGATTTTCATACGGTCTGCTTCAGGTGAATAGTAGACGGGGGCTGGCAATGAGCTGTGCTTGGGCTGGGGGACCGACACAAGTTCCAACCAAGCTAAAAACAACACAATCTACACAAATTATTATTAATTACATATTAATTTAATGACTAGCGGGTGAGGATTACCACAACGTTGATACGGTAACCCTTCACGACAGACATTTCTTGTTTTGATTGTGCAAGTTTACTGTCAAAACCAAGCTTTACATAAGGTACCCGAGTAACACATCTTCATGATTCAATGTTCATAAGCTTCTTTAAACCAAATCCAGGGATAAAAGTATTTTCAACCGTTATAAAACTTGTGTGTTGCGGGTAGGAATGTTGAATAGCACTATATGAATCCATTGAATAAGATATGCTCATAATTGCTCAGATTTACTCAGGATTGCTCAGTGTCTTGCCCCTAGTGTGACCTGAATTGGCCGTTCGTTTTATTGGAGAGGGGGGGGAAATGGTGGGGGTGGGGGGATGGGGCGCGGGGGGGGAGGGCGGGGGGAAATATTTGGGGGAAAGGGGGGGGTGGGGGGGAAGAAAGTATGGGGGGGGGGGAGTTTGTTGTGTGGAAAAAGGGAGGGGGGGGGGGGGAGGGGGGGGGGGGGGGGGGGGGTGGGGGGGGGGGGGGACGTTGATCGAAGCTGGCTAGAAGATGAACTGGAAATGACGAACGAATCATGCAACGAATTGTTCGAATTCACAGAGTACTTGCCTGTAGTAGAAGTTCGGAAGCACCCATCACCCAACTCAAACGCAGGGCCGGGACGGCTGTTGATCGCTGGCGGGAGAGGCTCGACTGCGATGAGAGGGATGGGGACTTCCTTAGGGCATGAGGCAAGTGTGCGTCCCGGTGTAGAACAAGGTCGGTGAAGGCTATTTTCATTAGTATGATCACTTCCATCAGAAGCAATAGAAATGTTGAAATTTGTGTTGGAGGGTTCGAAACAGTTGGAGGCAGCGCTGGAACACGGAAGCATCAGGCAAAGAATTGATACTAACAGAAGCATACTTGCCTGAAAGTGGTTGTTGGGAAACCCCACTACCAATCCCGACCGCAGGACCAGAACGACTCTGAAGGCAGGAAACAACGTCATTTTGATCACAGCAAACGCCAAGCGCGACTGGGTCAGGTGGCTTATTTTTGGAATAATGGTGGAATTGGTGGAGGTGGAATTTTGGTGGAGTAATTTTTTCATAAAAGTTAAAACGATTTTCTAGATTTTTCACTCATACATCACTTTTTTGTAAGTTTTTAGCTTTTTGAGTTTTGTTGTTTTAAAAAATATTAAAAAAAAAAAAAGCCTTTTTCGTGTGGGGGTAGATAAAAATTTTGAAAAAAAAAAAAGCAAAGTTGCTGGTGAACACAAAAACATCAACCCCCACAAATTGTTGGGGTTGGGGGGGGGGGGGCGGCGGGGAGGCGGGGGGCGGGGATTATAAGAGTTTTTCGCTTCTTGTATGTCCTGATGTTATTTCTCTTTTTGGCGCTTTTAACAAATGCAACAGATACTCCCAGTTCCTTGGCAACCTGTCGGACTGATTTTTCGGATAAGAGAAGCTCAACACATTTCTTCTCCTTTTGCGGGTTGACAGGGCCGCTTCTGGTTTTGGATCTTGGCAGATCGTCCACAGTATGCACTTTTTGATGATTTTGTGCATCATTTGAGCAATAAGACAGTCCTTCGCAGTACTTTTGAATAATCAAAACTCTAGTGTCCTTATCAATTCGCTCCATTTTGCTAAACTTCCCCAAGTTAGGTTCAGAAGCACCTTTTCTCGAACAGTTCGAATTGAATGACTTATTTTTATTTTACGCCACAAACGTCATACAAGTTTGAGGTAAATTTAAGACATTTCCAATAACACATATTTGAAAATCTGCAGTGCACATTGTATATTCTTTCATTTCATATACTACCAGACAATCGTTCCGTAAACTTCTCGTCCATTTATTTCTGGACTTCTCAATCGATCCTTAGGGAAGTACTCGACGAGTCATCAGTTTACATCTCGAATGTTATCCTTTGTTCTTTTCTGAGGTTCTGCAATGAAGTTTTCAGACCTCTCTGCAATCTTTTCCTGAAATTCTTTTAAACTACTCAAACATTTATTCGGAAGTTTGGATGTTTTTTTTTAATATTGCTCGGAAGCACTTCCGGAAACTTCTCAAGTTTTCTTTTTCGTAAACGTGTCATCTCATCCGCGATCTTCTTAGAATTGGTTCGACAAAATTTACTTAAAATTTTCCATGAATTTCTCGGGAGTTCTTGAAAAAACTGCCCAGTCGTTTTTGGAAAAAAAAATTGTGTTTTTTTTAGAAATTTTTTAAAATTTTTTTTTTTTTTTTAAAAGTTTTTTTTGGTTGTTTTTTGTTTTTTTTTGGGGGGGGGTTTTTAAAAATTTTTGGTGTTCTTCCTGGTTGGTTGTTGTTTTGAAGGAAGAAAAAATTTTGGGGGAAGTTGGGGTTTTGTTTTTTTATAAGAAAAAAAAAATTGTTTTTTTTGTTCACCAGACCGTAGCCAGGATGTATCAACTATTGATGCACATATTGCTTCCACTTGCAGCTTTGCAATAAAGGATCCTCCAATGATTCTGGTTTGTGAAGATTACAACCAACCACGACTATCTTGAACGAGAGGGGATGATGGTCTTTGCTATGACAGCTGCTAGCCTGGTCTATGGTTTCGACTTTCTGAACATGTCTCAATCTAATCAAAATCGCAACTATCTGGATAGAGTGCTTTACTTGGTATACTTTCCTTCTGCGAATGTTATCAACGTATCAACAGTTGTCCCCTTTCTGCCGGTTGTTCATCATCACCCTCCTCTGTTGGTTTTTGTGGTTCTTTTTCCTCGCAACTGTTCCTAGATGATGTGAAGCAAGACCTTCGAACTACCGCCGACTTGATTTTGATTCACTAAATGAATTTCTATCCAATACGGACTGGACAGAACTGCTCAATATACAGGATGTTGACGATATGACAGAGCGCTTCTGTGACATCTTGTGCAGATGGCTCAATGAAAACCTCCCTAGGATTCGGTCACCTGTTAAGCCACCATGGAGCAACCCAGAACTGCGTAGGTTGAAACGTGAGCGAAATGCTAAACAGAGGTTACTTCGGAAGCAACGTTCCTTCACTAATCAACAGGCTTTCAAACTTGCAAGTGACGCATACCGTCTAGTGAATGCTAGTCTGTATAAATCACATGTTATGCGTGTACAATTTGGCTTGCGTAGAGATCCAAAAAGTTTCTGGAGTTTTGTGAATTCTAAGAGGAAATGCTCTTCCATCCCGTCAAATGTATTTCTAGACGAATCAGAATCATCTTCAGCTGAAGAATCATGCGAACTGTTTGCCAAGCATTTCACGTCTGTGTTCTCCGCTGGCCTCACATCTCAACAAGAAGCTGAAGTGGCAGCTTCTAATTTACCTGCTGATGTATTTGACCTGGACACCTTTTCCATCACTTCGGACATGACCATTGCTGCTTCTAGGAAACTGAAAAGCTCGTATTCGCCCGGGCCTGATGGTGTACCGGCTGTTATCTTTTGTCGCTGTGCTGCTTCCTTAGCGACTCCTCTTGGCCACATCTTCAACAAATCGTTTGAGCAGCAGAAGTTCCCCGCTGTGTGGAAACAATCTTTTATGTTCCCCGTGTTCAAGAAAGGAGATAAAAGAAATGTGAAGAACTACAGAGGAATTACCAGTCTATCTGCGGGATCGAAGCTATTCGAAATAGTCGTTAGTAATGTCATTCTTGGCTGTACCAAACAATACATTTCAGACAATCAACATGGATTTATGCCAGGCCGCTCTGTAACAACGAACCTTCTGGACTTCACTAGTACCTGTATTACGCAGATTGAAGCTAAAAATCAAGTGGATGCCGTATATACGGACTTGAAGGCCGCTTTTGACGTCATTGATCACAGAATACTTCTGTGCAAACTATCCCGTCTAGGTGCATCAGAGCGACTTGTGGTATGGCTGGAAAGCTACTTGACGGGTCGTGTTCTGAGCGTAAAGCTTGATTCAGCTGTTTCCAGTACGTTTAATAATAATTCAGGCGTCCCACAAGGCAGTAACCTGGGGCCCTTGCTATTTGCGCTGTTCTTCAACGATGCTGCTTTGTTGCTAGGATCGAACTACGTACTCATATACGCAGACGATTTGAAAATCTACCTGGTGGTGAGGTCTATTGAGGACTGCTACCGGCTTCAGGAGCTTCTAGACATGTTTTCCACCTGGTGTAAGATGAATAAACTCGTGATAAGCATTACTAAATGTGTTGCTATCACGTTCCACCGATCAATGCGTCCCATCACTTTTAACTACCAAATTGATGGGAATGTCCTCGAGCGCGTTGATCAGGTCAGTGATTTGGGTGTGACATTGGACGAAAAATTTACTTCTAATCAGCACATCAGCACCATCATCAAGAAAGCTTCACGACAATTGGGATTCATCACTAAAATCTCCCGTGATTTCACCGATCCTCACTGCCTCAAAGCACTCTACTGTGCACTTGTTCGACCGGTTCTTGAAAATGCTGCGGTAATTTGGACTCCGTATCAACTGTCATGTGACCTCAGAATTGAACGTGTTCAAGGTAGATTCATGCGCATTGCACTCAGAAGCCTACCCTGGCGTTATCCTCAAGATCTTCCTCCGTATCCCGAACGATGCCGGCTTCTAGGACTCGACATGCTGCACCGTCGCCGAAATATTAAACAAGCTTCCCTTATCGCAAAGATAGTGAACGGTGAAATCGACGCACCTGCACTTCTGTCTTGCATTGACTTTCGAGTGGGAAGACATCTCTACTGCTGACCAGATTCCATCGGACTTCTTACGGTTTTAATGAGCCACTGACATCATGTGTTCGTACCTTTTCGTTGGTTGACGACCTCTTCGACTTTGGAGAATCTTCTAGATCTTTTAAAAATAGAATAACTGCGTCAAGACTGCTACAATCTAGGCTACAATAGTTTTAATACATTCATGTAGACTACGGTCAGATGAATTAAACAAAATAAAAAAACTGTTTACATGTTCTTGCAAGAACCTCCCAGAATTTCTCTTATGAAAAACCGAGAAACTAGAAGTTTTTAAAGATCGTTTGGAAGAACTTCCCAAAAGTTCTTAAACAATTTATCCGATGTTCGTTAAATACCTTGTGAGTTTGACTTAAGTTCTTCGAAGCGATTCCCAAAAGCACTTTGAAAAACTACCCAGAAACTATTGGTAGAATTTCCTAGAGGAACTGCGCTGAAGTTCTTTGAAGAACTTCCTAGAGGAACTACCTGGGGGTTCTTGGAATTTTTTTCATAAGTTCTTGGAAGAACTTCCCAAAAGTTCTTGGCAGAACTTTCCAGAATATTTTAGAAGAACTTTCAAGAAGCTCTTAGAATAAGTTCCTGAAGAGTTTTTGGAAGAACTTTCAAGTGACTCTTGTTAGAATTTTCCAGTGGTTCTTGATAAAATTTCCCAAAAAGTTCTTGTAAGAACTTCCCAGTAGTTTTAGGAAGAATCCACCATTACTTCTTTGAAAGATTATCCATGTATTCTTGAAACAGCTTCTTTGAAGAACTTCACTTTCCAGGAGTTCTTGGAAGAATTGTTTCGAAAGTTTTCGAAAAAACTTCACAAAGGCTATTGTAAGAATTTTTCACCCAAACCTTCCAGCGTTTGTTGGAATAACTACCCAGAACTTTCCATTGGCTTTTGAATGGGTTTCCCATTACTTCTTGGAAGAATTTCCCAAGCTTTCTTCAAAGAGGTTCTTCGAAGAACTTCATTTGTATTCTCCTAAGAACTTCCTAGAAGTTCTTGAAAGCACTTTTCAAATGTTATCGAAAGAACCTCCCAAAAGTTGTTTAACGAACCCGCCGAAGGTATCGAATAAACTTCCCAAAAGTTTTTTGAAGAACTTCCAAGAATGTTTTGAAACAACTTCCAAGAAGTTCTTGAACATACTTCCCAGATGTTATTGGATGCACTTCTCAGATCTTCTTGGAACAACTTCCGGGAGCTTCTCAAATAAATTTAAACGAAAATTCCAAAAGTTCTTGGAAGAATTTCCTTAAATTTTTTTGAAGAACTTTCTTGAATGACTTTAGTCTATATAATAAAAATGAGTTGGGGTTTCCTTTGTCACGATTTAACTCGCGAGCGGAAGGACCGATCAGCGTGAAATTTTGTATGCAGAGATTTTTAGGGCCGGAGAATAATCTTATGATGGTTTGAGACCCCTCCCTTCACTGGAAAGGGGGGCTCCCATACAAATGAAACACAAATTTCTACACAACTCGAGAACTAATCAAGCAAAAGAAACCAAATTTAGCATGTGTGAGTTTTTGAAAGCAAAGAAGGTTTTTATGGTAGCTTGAGACCCCTCCCCTCTCTAGAAAGGGAGGCTCCCATACAAATGAAACACATATTTCTGTATAACTCGAGAACTGATCAAGCAAAAGAAACCCAAATTTAGCATGCGGAAGTTTTTGGAGGCAAGAAATGTTTTTATGGTAGTATGAGACCCCTCCCCTCTCTAGAAAGAGGAGGCTCCCATACAAATGAAACACAAGTTTCTGCATAACTCTAGAACCAATCAAGTTAATGGAACCAAATTTGGCAGGTAGAGGTTTTTGAAGGCAAGAAATGTTTCTAAAGTAACTCAAGACCCCTCCGCCCTCTGTAAGAGGGGGGCTCTCATGCTAATGAAACACAAATTTGTGCATAACTCGAGAACCAATCAAGCATATGGAACCAAATTTGGCATGTGGAGGTTTTTGGAGGAGAGAAATGTTTCCATGGAAGTTTGAGACTCCTACGCCATCTGGAAGGGGGAGGGAGGGGGGTTTACATACAAATGCAACTCAAATTTCTGCATAACTCGAGAACTAATCAAGCAAATGGAACCACATATAGCAGGTGGAGGTATTTTTTTTTTTTTCAGTTCATTTATTTGTACAGGCTCAATCGATTTAACTTTACAGAGCCAAGTTTTCATATTTATATACATCAATTATCTTAAACCTAACGTTAAGGGGATAGGACCGATTACTCGCGGCCGTCTCGAGGTTAATAGGAATAACAACTGAAAGGATGGGAAGGTGGGCTGGAATTTGAAGTGTGGTTTATATAACACATTTTTTTTTTAAATTCTTAATTGTCTAAAAAACTTAAAACTATACAACTTTTGGCTTCTTTTGAATTGAACATTTTTGAGTAAGAAAAAAAAACACACAAACACAGATAAAAAAAAAGAAAAAAAAACTTAAAGTTAACATACAGGTTAAACTAACTACATTCTAATGCTAATGTTAGTCAAAAACACATAAATGAGTTTCATAAACTCCGGGTGGAGGTATTTGGAGGCAAGAAATGTTTCTATAGCAGTTCAATACCACTCCCCATTTTGAAGGGAAGAGGGGCTCCCCCTACAAATAAAAAGCAAATTTCTGCATGACTCGAGAACTAATCAAGTAAATGAAACCACTTTTAGCATATGGAGGTTTTTGAGGCTAGATTTCTATATACATAAAAATGAATTTCTGTCTGTCAGACCCTTATAGACACGGAAAGTTCTGAACCGACCAACGTGAAAATTTATATGAAGGGGTTTTTGGGGCTGGGGAAGGTTCTTATGATTGTTTGAGACCCCTTCTCTCTCAGGAAGGGGCGCTCTCATACAAATGAGACACAAATTTCATCATAACCCGAGAACTAATCAAGCAAATCGAATCAAATTTGGCATGTCGGGGGTTTTGAAGGCAAGAATGTTTCTATGGTAGTTCAAGACCCCTCCCTTTCTGAGGGGAGGGGGGCTTCAAACAAATGAAACTCACATTTTTATTATAATCGATGAGCCCAGTGTGATGGTTCGAGAACTAATTAAGCAAATGGAACCAAATTTGGCATGTGAAGGGTTTTGAAGTCAATGATTGTATGGTGGTTTGAGAAACCACCCCCCTCTGGAAGGGAGGGCTCTCATACAAATGAAACACAAATTTCAACCAAAAATGAGAATTATCCAGGTTACTTAAACACAAACCGTGTATTTCTCGGGTAAGAAGCATGTTTTGATAGAAGTTTGAACCCCTGCTTATTCAAGATGAAAAAACCCCATTTCAAAAAAAAAAAACAAAAAGGGAGATTTTTTTTTTTTTTTTTTTTTTTTAGTTGCAAGCGTAGCAGCGCACGCACCGGGTTCAGCTAGTTTTTGAATAAATATCTCAGAAGTTGTTGGCATACCCAGGTGCGTTAAAAGAACTTTTCACACCCTATTTGAAGAATTTTCCAGATGTTCTTGGATGAGTTTCCCTAAAGTTTTTGTCGGAACTTCTCATAATTTTTTGGAAGAACTTCCCACAGGTTTTTTGGAAGATTTTCCCATTACTTCTTGGAAGAAAGTTTCAAACGTTCTTCAAAGAGGTTCTTCTAGTTTTACGGAAATACTTTGCAATTGCTAATGGAAAAACTAAAAAAAAGGTTCTTAGAACTTCAGAGGTCTTGACAGAACTTCCCAGAATTTCGTGGGATAATTTTCCATTACTTTTTGATTAAAAATTGCATAGTTCTTAAAAGAAATTCCAAGAACCTTTTCAGAAAAACTTCCCAGATGTTTCTGGAAGAAACTCCAAAAAGTTGATGAACTTCCAGGAACTTCTCAAACGTTTTTGAAAGAGCATTTCAAACGTTCTTGGAAGAATTTTTCAAAATTTTTGAAATAACTTCCCCTTCATTCTGAGAGAATTTGCCAGTGGTTCTTGAATAACCAGTTCAGAAGTTTTTGGCATATCCAGATTTGTTAAAAACATTTCTCACAACCTTTTGAAGAAGATTTCAGAAGTTATTGTAAGAATTTCCCAGAAGTTCGGGAAGGAACTTCCGGCCTTTGGAAGAATTTCCCATTACATACTGGGAGAATTTTGTCAACGTCCTTCGAAGAGGTTCTTCGAAGGACTTCACTCTCTAGAAGTTTTTGAAAGAACTTCCCACAGGCGTTTGAAAGAATTTTCCAAACGTTCTTCAAAGAGGTTCTTCTAAGTTTATGGAAAAATTTCCCAATTGTTATTGGAAAAACTTCTCGGTAGATTTTTAATGAACTCTCCAAAGGTCTTGAAAGGACTTCCCAGAAGTTCTTGGAGTAATTTCCCATTACTTTTTGATTGAAAATTGCAAATGTTCTTGAAAGAAATTCCAACAAGTTATTCGGAAAAACTTCCCAGATGTTTCTGGAAGATTTTCTAAAAAGTGGGTGAACTACCAGGAACTTCTCAAACGTTTTGAAATTACTTCCCCTCCATTCTGCTAGAATTTACCAGAAATTCTTGAATAATTAGTTCAAAAGTTTTTGGCTTATCCAGATTTAAAAAAAAAAATCTCAAACCCTGATGAAAAATATTTCTAAAGATATTGGAATAATTTCCATTTAATTTTGGAAATCTTACGCTAAAACGCAGTACTCTTACCACCAGGACCTCTCCACAGATTTTTCTCTAGATTTGGAAAGTAGTGTTTCTCAATTGAAGTCGAACTGTATACTGCATTTTGTCTGAAAAATCATTGAAGGAAATTTCGAAGAGCAGATAAGATAAATTCCCAATTTTCACTATAAATATATTGTTGTATTTCTACGTTTAATTACATGCACTACGGTAGAAGCTGTTTTCTGTTGTTTTTTTTCTCTTTTTCTTCACCTTCACTCAGCAATATTATCTAAAATTGTAAACAACAGCTTTTATCGTTTCGGAGCGAGCTTTTCAATGTTTTCAAATTTTGGCACATTATCATCATCTTCTTGTTTTGCTGCTACTGAGGTTGATTATCTGTTTCCGTTTTTTTTTTCACATCCTCGCACTTTCCTTCTAATTGAATAGTGTTAACATTATTTAGTTTTGCCTTCTCACATTGGCTTCAGTTAATTTCCCGCACAAATTGGCGCGCGGTCCTCGCGTTTTATCAAATAACTCAACGACCTTCAACCGTATTTGATACCGAAATTTAATACGCGGCCGTCTGGAGAGTTTGTGTTTGTCAAATGCGCCCTCATTGGGCGCGGGGTTGGAAAATTCCTCGCGAATGGGGGAAGTAGCGCCGCTCAATTGCTAATTAATTTACTGTGTACACAGACTGTGTTCCCCATTTGTACCAACACTGATTGTTGAGGCTGTCGTTATTGTGTAACTCTATAGATTCGCTTGTTACTCTTTTGTTTTCACATTCACGCTCCCGTTATCAGTGGTCCGGGTGAAATTGAACCTCCACCCGCCGGAATGAGATAACGGGTGTTCGATTACTGCGACAAACGCGGCGTTCTCCAATTACACACAAGGATAGTTTTTATTTTCGTCCCAAAACGCGGTGAGGTGTGGATTTTCCTGTCGCAATAAAACTAGTTTATTTGATACTGCCTTTGCCTAACTCTAATCATCAAATAATCTATCGTGATATGTGTCCCCTACTCGGCCCTGGAAACTAGGGCGCAGTGATGGCGCAATGGATATTCTGTACAATCGATTCGAGGCGTTCGAGTAGGGGAGGGGTTTGCTCGCTCAATACTGATGGTGTCCTTTCCTCCTACTACTGAGGAAAGTGGAAGAAGAAGCTTGCCACAGCACTGCTGTTCGACTATTCTAAGAGCAAAATAATAATAATTCAAAAAAAAAAAACCTTTAAGTAACTAACCGATCAAGGGTGAAGCGTGTTTTTGCATTCACGCGGGCACGAGCGCGCTCAATGCATACCAAATTAGGGCCATCCTCTTCCAGCAAACCCAGCAGTAGGTAGCGGCAAATATTAGTTAAGCAACATATCACATTTTCTGAATGATTTCGTACTTTTTGCGCAAATCGCAAACGTCGTTCTTTGGGTCGTACTTCTTCCGGGCCGCAAGCTGGGCACGTAGCTCGGCCGCGGTCATGTTGAGGTTAAGCTTGGAACCTTCCTTGGATGCACTTCCGTTTGCGCTGCCATTGCTGCCATTCATTGCCGGCTTGGTGGTGCCATTGGAGTCCGTCATCGTCTTCGCCGGAGACACAACCGACAAGGCCTTGGTGTCCTCGATAATTTGATCAACGGGTTGCTTCTTCGCCGACGCGTCGCCATTTGTCATCATCATCACCGATTTATTAGCACTCGTGTCGACGACGTTGTTGGTGCTGTTTTTCTTGTTGTTCACATCCTCATTACTGTTGTTATTGCTGGTGCCGTTGACGTCATGCTTATTCTCGTTCAAGCTATCCTTAGTGCCATTGGTCATCATGTGTTCACCGTCCGTTGCTGGCTGTTGTTTGCTGTTATCATTCACATCGACCCCGTTGCTGCCATTCTTGCTCTTGGCGATCGCCGCCTTCAATTCCGCAGCGTCCGCCCGTGGATCAATCACCAGCAGCTTCGTCTCGTTCGGTACTCCCTTGATCAGCTCCACCACCTTCTTGTGCGTTTCGGTGGTGATGTTCGTTCCGTTGACCTCTATGATTCGATCGCCCTGGCGCAACCCGGCCGCCTCGGCGGGAGACCCATCGTCGACCTTGCCAATATATTGGCCCGGTCGGCCCTTCTCCGCGTGCAGATTAAATCCATACCCGTCGAAATCCGGTCGCTTGACTACGTGACACAAACGGGCCTCGTACTTGGTAGCACTGCCGTTCGAGGCCGTACTGTCTTTCTTGCTGGCCATTTTCACTTTTATCGCGCTGGACGACGTCTTATCAGCAGCTGCCACTAGTCGATACTAATGCGCGATTGGTTCGGTGTTCCCCTTGCTTGGGCTGGAAGAGGCGCCCGCACCGTGGAATTCAAATCGCCAGCTGGGCGCTGCACTGCGCGAGAGAGACCAATCGGACGGGAGAGATGGAGAGAATGCGCGCCACGACTTCTGGCTGCTGATATATGCGGGAAAATCTGGAATGTGGGAGAGAGATAGAAGAGAACGGGAATTGTTGAGAGTATTCTCGGCTAGGGTGGTTCGTGGTCGTGATCGTGATGATGCACTTCAACTTTGAGATGACGGAGATTCAAGTGGTTTTTATCTACTACATTATTCATTATAAAACGATTAGTAATCATATAATTGATAAACGCGAAATAGGTTTCTAGCTTCCCATTCGTCTATGAGTAATCGGCAGGGTGATCTTTGGCTGAATGAAATTTCTAGAATGATTTAGACATGAAGTTGACTAACTATAGAGGAAGAAAAGCGCCGGTGTTTAATTGGATTGGAATGGAAATCGGCCGGTACAAAAACGAGCAAAATATTTCATATTTCAATAAGTCTATGAGTGTTACACGAGGCTGGATTGGATATTGGTAGGTTTCCTGCCAGTAAAGGGCGAACAAGAAATTATACACAGCTAATCTATATATATAAAAATGAATTTCTGTCTGTCTGTCTGAACCTTATGGACTCGGAGACTATTGAACCGATCGGCGGGAAATTTTGTATGGAGGAGTTTTCGGGACCGGGAAAGGTTCTTAAGATAGTAAGAGACCCCTCCCTTCTCTGGAGGGGGGGCTCCCATACAAATGATTCACAAATTTCAGCATAACTCGAGAACTAATCAAGCAAAGGAAACCAAATTTAACATGTGAGAGTCTTTAGAAGCGAGAAATGTTTCTATGGTGGTTTGAGACCCCTCCCATCTCTGGAAGGGGAGGCTCCCATACAAATGAACCAGAAGTTTCTACATAACTCAAGAACTAATCAAGCAAATGGAACCAGATTTGGCATGTGGGGTTTTCTGGAGGCAAGAAATTTTTATGGTTGTTCGAGACCCCTCCCTTTCATACAAATGAAACAGAAGTTTCATAAGAACTAATAAAGCAAATGGAACCAAATTTGGCATGTGGGGGTTTTAGACGGTAAGATTTTTTTCTTTGGAAGTTTGAGACCCCTCCCTTATCTGGAAAGGATGGCTCTCATACAAATGAAATAGAAATTTCTGCATAACTCAAAAACTAATCAAGCGAATGGAACCAAATTTGGCATGTGGAAGTTTATAAAGGCAAAAAAAATTTCTACGGTGGTTCGGGACCCCCCTCCTCTTTGGATGGAGGGGGGCTCTCATACAAATGAAACACAAATTTAAACCAAACATGAGAATTATCCCTACTGTTATGAAAATTTGTATGAAGGAATTTTTGTGGCCGGAGAAGGTTCTTATGATGGTTCGAGACTCCTTCCCCGTCTGAAGGGGGGGGGGGGGGCTCCCATACAAATGAAACACAAATCCTTCGAGAACATGAATCATGAACCAAATTTGGGATGTGGAAGTTTTTGAAGGCGAGAACTGTTTCTACGAAGTTTTGAGATCCTTTCTCCCTCTGGAAGGAGGGGCTCTCATATAAATGAAACACAAATTTAAACTAAGGAGTGTATCGAAAATAAGCTATCCACTAACTTTCTTTTAAATTATGTGAAAAGTATTTTTTTAAAAAAAAATTTTTTTTGGAGGTAAATGAAAAAGAGGGAATTTTTTCATTTTTTTGGGATTAGTGAAGGGTTTTGTTTAGACCCTCTTCACGATTGCCCAGTAACGTTCGATGGGTCGAAGCTGAGGGCAATTTGGTGGATTGATATTTTTCTCAACGAAATCTATACCCTTTTCCGCAAGCCAATTGAGAGTGGTTTTGGCATAGTGAGCCGACGCTGAATCCGGCCAAAACAGTGGAGGTGTACTATGCTTCTTATATAAAGGCAACAATCTCTTCTGGAGACACTCAGATCGATAGATTTCCGCATTTATAGTTCCGGTAGTGTAAAAAATGGTTGACTTCAAACCACAGGAACATATTGCTTGCCATACCAGTACCTTTCGACCGAATGTCTCCACTTGAATCGACCTGTCCGCATCGCTCACATCCTCCCCAACGACGGCAGTAAAGTATTGTGGACCTGGAAGGGTTTTTGAGTCCTCCTTTACATAGGTCTCATCGTCCATCAAAACGCATGCATCCGGACGCTGCAAAAGACGCGAATACAATTTCCGGGCCCTTGTTGCTGCTCGCTTCTTCTGTTCTGCACTTTGTTTCGAGATTTTCTGCTTCTTGTAGGTCTTCAGGTGGTTTCGCCTCTTGATACGCTGGATCATTCCGACACTCGTTCCTGCTTTTTTGGCCAAATCAAGTATTGACATTGATTTGTTCTTCATGATTAGAGATACCACTTTCTGCTCCAGTTTCGGGTTGGAAGAACCGGGTTTTCTGCCTCTTCCTGGTAGCTCATCCAAAGAATAGTGTTCCCCAAACTTATTAATGATGGTTTTAACACTCGCATGATGAATTCCAAACCGCTTCGCCAATTTTCGCATAGTAATACCCTTCTCACTTAGCCATGTGTCCAGAACCTTAATTTTCACTTCCTTTTCAATACGCGACATTTTGAAAACGCATAATTTGAACCGCACAAACAAGTAAACAAAAGAAAGCTGACAGTCAAACGCACAGCATGCAGTGTTCAGAGCATAAAAACCATCACAAATACATGCGTACAACGTAAATGTATGTGGATAGCTTATATTCGATACACTCCTTAAACATTAGAATTGCCACTACTGATATGAAAATTTGTATGCACGAGTTTTTTGGACCGGAGAAGGTTCTTATGATGGTTCGAGACTCCCTCCCCGCCTGGAAGGGAAGGCTCCCATAGAAATGAAACGCCCACTATATCACAAATTATTGTGAGTAGTTGAACGGATTGGAGATAAGGAAAGCATTTAATATAGGACCAAGTCTCCCCCAGTTGGTACCAAATTAAATCAATAGAATCAATATAATTTACTAATGCTATAATGGGCCACCAATCACCTATTTGCAGGATATCCACAGAAAAGAAGGCATGCCGCCGCTCAGAAAAAAAAAAACGTACTCTAGTGTATCTATTACCTACACAGGCAGAAAAAGCGATCACCATTATGGTGATTAGGTTATGCCGGACTATTCGTGGTGCGGTGCAACTGGCGTTCGATGTTCTGTTGCTTGAAGGAGCAGTCCCATGCTTTTGGCGAACAGAGCTAGTTACTTATTTTCTGCCTATTGTTAACCAAAACGAACCCTGCTGCTAACGTTTTCCCAACTATCCAACATCCCAGTGAATTCTCGTAGAAGTGCAGAGGATTTTCTTTTTCTTGATTTTTACGTCGGCCTATTTCCTCACATGGTGACAATCACCGACGCCAGGAAGACAACTCCACCACCTGGACCCTACCCAACGACTCATGAATATGAGCCGGGACCAACGGCTTTACTTCACTTCCGAAGGAAGACGTGACCAGATTTTTTCGCCTCAGAAAAACCACCGACGTCGACTGGGATTGAACCCAGACCCACTGGGGTGCCAAGTAACAGTCACGCTTACCACTACACCACCGACGCCGGCGAGTGCAGAGGATTTCCCGGCTTCGTTCAAAGCGAGTGTCACGTCAACACGTTCCTTCCCATTCCCTACTTGACCAGCATTCGGGCACGGCCGGCGCCGGTATTGCGTTATAATGGGTCACCAGTTTTAACACATTGAGGATGTATGTTAGTCCCAAACATCATCTGTTGGTTCTTTGTGTAAATACAGCTGATCTGGTAATAACGGAGTAGCATCCGTTGGCGGTCAGTCAGGCTCATGCTCATGCTCAAAGTTTCCGGAAATTCAGAGAAGTTCGTGTAAATTAGAGGAATTTCCCAGAATTTCCGAGAAGTTTCCAGAATTTCGGTGAAAATTTTAGAGTCTCAGAAAAAGTTCCCAGAAATTCGAGAATGTTCCCAGCAATTCTGAGAAAATTCAAGAACCTCAAAAATGCGGAGAAGTTCCAAAAAATTTGGAGAAGTTCTCATAAATTCCGAGAATTTCCCAGATATTCGGTAAAATTTCCCGAAAATTGGAGAAAATCCTAAATATTCGGAGAAAATTAAAAAAAAACCAGAAATTTGGAGAAGTTTCCAAAAATTTGGAGAAGTTTTAGAAATTCTGAGAAGATCCAATGAATTCGGTGTAGTTCCCCGAAATTCACAAAAAAAAAAATCCCAGAAAATCGGAGAAATTTGGAGAAGTTCCCAGACATTCCAAGAATTTCTTAACAGAAAACATCAGCAGAACTTCAAATGATTTGTGTATTCGTCGAACCCTTTAACAGCATGCAATCGGATTTCGGATGATAAGCCATCTGATTCAAGTTGATATTTTTGATTTGTCGACTTGCCAATCCCAACAAGATTTATTCATATTTCCACTTTTGACGAAAGCGACTTTAAATGGACTCACTGGCATATCACCATATAACTCGGCTTACACCCAGATTTCATGACTAATTGGCAGCAAACTCATCAAAATATTATTCACGCTGATCGAGCTCATCGCACACGATCCCCCAGTAAATCCACCATCCAAGAGTTATGCAAAACGTTATTTGAAAGAAAAAAGCCCCGCAGATCAACAGTCTGAGTAAATAAACCGGCAGCAGATAATACCCCACACAGTAGGCGCTGGAAAAAAAACGAAGTGCGACTCCAATCGATCGGAAAAGAAACATGGCTTCCCCGAGGTTCGATTCAATTCGTTCGAAGATACTCATATCTAGATTTGCTCATCGCCATCATACGGAAATGAAGAGCTGACAATTTGTGCCGCAGTCCGTCCGTCCGTCCGGAAATGCACAGACACTAGTGGCTGAGTTGGGCGGCGCGCAATTTTGTATTCAATTTGCCTTTCGAGCAGCCGCATGCGATGGAACGATCAAGTGACATCAGCTCTATAAATTATCATTACCTACCCTTTGAAATGGGTTTCGGTAATCGCTCGCGCCTGTACAAACACGTTGCGCAAATCCAATGCGATCACGACGAGATGTGCTCAGCGGACAGATGTATTATTAGTTGATGTAAAATTAAGTATTCAAAAGTATTCATTACCAGAGGGGTATTGGAATTTTCTAATTCCCTGTTGAAAGATAACTGTCAGACCTGCAAGACTATGGACATTCTTTTGCCCGCTCATTATGCATCATTAGAATGCTCACTCCAAAGAGTTGTAATTTCTTCGAGAATCTCAACTCAAATCAAAAACAAAAAGAAAAAGTCGTCATAGGTGTATGATCGTGGTGGTGAATCAGCAGAAGATATGCAATCATATCACATCAACATGAGCGTTTCTTGCATGAGTCGGCTTGCACACACTCTCGCCTCTCTTGGTCTTGACTGACTTGAGGTAATTTTCCTCCGCATTCTCGTCTGTTTTTATCACTTTTCTTATATCATCTTCCTGTCTCTCTTCTATGCAACAGTAGGCTGCTGGCTGATGCTGGCTATTTGCCGCGATGATGGAAAAACCGGTTCACACGCGATGCAAATGTTGTGCGGCTTGACCCGACCCAAAGCGCGAGAACGATCAAAGATGGCTTTGACCGCCGGAGTGAAGAAGTGCAGAGAAGAGCGTGCTTTTTCCAGCATCTTTAGTAATGCTCTGCCACAACATGAGCGGGTACAAATTGAAGCGTCATGGGGAAAATGTGTGCTCGGAGGCAGCGAAAACATTGGGCCAAGGTGGAAGAACTTTGGCTGAGAACTTGACCCCTCAATGGCTGGTGCTAGGGAGATGCTGATAAATTGTTTTTAAAATCTAGGGCAGATTGCTACGAAATTAGTTCGGAATTATTGGGTGGATAATTCGGATAGAGAGGCAGGAATGCAGATGCCTTCATTGACAATTGACCTCTCTGGAGGTTTCTTAACAAACAGACGGGTATTTGAAATGCTTACTGAAGGCTACAGAATGCAAAACAGTCACGTGGCAAACGATCATTGAAATAAAACTTTGAAATCACTTGGAATTAGTTAAGCTACGTGCAACCATGTTAATCACTTACACACGGTGCACATGAGTACGTGACTACATTTCTGCATACTGATATGCGGCGCTTTGCTTTTATTTTTGCTTGAAAATTGGAACATCAAACTTGAACAAGTACCACGATCTTGTTGAAATACCTTT
>JAHHFK020000486.1:0-41733 GCA_024533555.2 Aedes koreicus
AGTAAAAAATGCATACTTTTTACTCCTTTTGAAAAGTAAAAAATGCATACTTTTTACTCCTTTGAAAAGTAAAAAATGCATACTTTTTACTCCTTTTCAAAAGTAAAAAAACTTATACATTTTACTTCTTTTGAAAATATAAAAGATGTGTACTTTTTACGCATTTCGGAAAATAAAAAAAGAAAGTGAAAAAGACATCATTAGTTACACAGCCATGTTTATTAATTGAAAAAAATAATAACAAAAACCTGTCTAGAGGTTTTGCGCAGAAATCGACTCACGCATTTTGTTACATAATTGATTAACAGACGTTCTGGGACTGTTTGTTTTTACCTTATAGCTAAGAATTTCTACTAATTCAACCAGCTTACAATGGTAGCTGGTACCTTGCACTTGAACACACTGAAATATTTTATAAACGTATCTATCGCTTGTACTGAGTTAGTACCCAAAGACATTGCATGGCCTTCTACGAACATCATAAAAACATCGCCGTTAATAATATGAGGTGGTATAGGCTCGCCATGTTCCACCACGTACGCTGCATTTTTGCCTAATTGCACAGCTAACGCCACTGGCGACTCCTGAAAATAATAAGGCAACGGTGATGGTATTAATTTTGCACAACAACAACAAGAAACCAAATAACTCACATCAATCCATCGAATTAGTGGTGCAGCCAACTCTTCCTCGACTCCCAATACTGTGACGCTTCGCGGCTTCCTTACACCTTTTCGCGACAGGTGCCCCATGATTCGGAGACATCCACGAACATGATCTACATTAAATAAAGGTTTTGGTTTGTAAATTATGAGTATGTAGGCTGTGTTCCAATTCGCAAAATAATTTTAATTTACTCTTGAAGTTAACAGATGGAAAATGATTGGTCAAGTTTACTAACCGAGCTGCATTATTTCTGACAGACGGGTAATCAATTTTGTTGATGAATAACAAAGGGATTTAGGAAAGTTTAATTTATTTTCGAAATGTCAAGTATAAGTGAAAATTATAATTAATTTGCATATACGAACACAGCCTTAATAACCAACTGAGGTTACTTCTGTACTACCGGTAGAAATAAGAGTGGATATGTCTGTTTTTGTTGTCCTGTAGAATATTAGTAATCAAGATGCAAGCAAAAAGCAACCTCGTGTAAACAAACATATAATATATTTGAACTTACAATCTCTTACTTTCGTAAACGTTCCGCTCTCAAGTACAAGGCCCAAAGAGAAAATTGTCTTCAAATTAGATTCCAAATTGTATCCTGGATTTAGGCGAAGCGATTCCTTTCAGCTCTTCTCGTGAAACGGATTCCATAGAATAATAGGGATTCGTTATGGCGTTGTTAGATACAGAAATATCTTCAATTCAGTTTCCATTGCTAGAGAATTATCGAATTCCACCGTTGGCGGCGGAAGGGGCTGACGGTGCTTCAAGATATGGTCCTTTAGGCGCTTGAAACTTGTACAAATAGTACCACAATCAGCACATCGGAAAGGTACTGGATTCCTTAAGCTGGTGTTCAACTTGTGGAATTCCTTGATGTGCTTTCTCAATTCTTCCACATAGCCTAATATACGCAAACTGCATCCGGCCACAGGGCATGGGAGACCTTTTTAGTTTCATGCAGTGTTAAACATTTGTGATTACTGACAAAAACAAATATTTAACTTACCTGTCAATTTCGCGAATGCGTCGGTATCCAACGTAGTGGATAATTCCCATATTTTATCACTGCGACAGCCTTAAACGATTCTGGAACGTAAACGGTGCTTACCAAATAAATGCTATTTTGAAAATGGCGTCAGCATTAAGTCATGGGCAGAGTTAATTTTCTTTTCTCAATGGTGCCTACTTTTTACGCATTTTTTGTCGCCGTTGACATGTTTGAAAAGGAGTAAAAAGTACTCTTCATTCCTGTATAAAAACTAGGCACTTTTTGACGTATGAACTATAATCTTAAAAATGTGCAAAATATAGTCATAAAATGAGTTTTCCAGATTAACCGTGTATGCTTTTTCGAGGGAAACTGGTACCTGAGAAAATTTCAATGTTGTACGACAATTAAATCATATTGTGATGATCACGGCAAATATAATGGTTTCAATAACCAGAAAATGGTAGAATCACCACGCGGCAGAAGCCGATTATAGGGGAGGCGTCAAATTTGTGTTTTTTGGTTTGTTTGCAAGTGATTTTGTAAAGCGAATTTATAAGCAAACAATATTTTTAAAACATCTATCTGTTAAGACAGTTTTATTTTTTGAAGTTCCAAATTTTAAAAGGGCAGTTGCAACAAAAAGAAACAGGGAGCGGGAGTAAAAAAGAAATTAAATTTAAAACAGTGCGCTTGAAGGGGCATGAGAAGTGTAAACGTTGCAAAAATTGCGAAAAGTAACGATAGCATTGGGAATGTATTGCTCTAGTTTCAGTTGTAAACTCAAAATGCTTCCATAAACAGTAGAACTGTAGAAACAGCGTTAGGGATCCTAAGAGTACAATTTTATAGGGTTTCCACGAAAACTAATGGCAGCTGTCACTTTTACTTTCGGAAAAATATTCCGCTCGATTATTCCGTTAGTGAAGGTAACATTTCCTTCCATGCAAGATCAATTGTCAAAACTTCGCTTGGTAATAGCTGCTGGAACAAAATTCCGTAACCTCTCTAATTCTTTAAGTCGATACTGGCCCGTACTAAACAATTCCTCGAAAGTTTTATAATGGCGCTGTTATCACAGCCTGTGATAAATGAAAGAGAGCGAGACAGGAGAGAATCTCTTATTGTTAGATCTTGTCTCTATTGAAAGCAAAAAAGTTTCTAGACTTATTTTGAAAATTTATTTCAATCCGGTGAACACTAGTTCGTGTAATGTTTTTCTATTATTGGAAGCAAAAACTTATTGAATGAAACAACTTTAAAAACTAAAACCTATGATCGCAGTTTCTAGTCATCCACTCACGTTTCTGGGCAGGGATCTGAATACAACATTTGCGACGAGTTGGTCAAATTTTCCGACTTCGTACTTATGGACGGCTGAAAAAGCTCTGATTCTGCCTGATTCCAGTTGCGAGGGGATAGGTTCTTCAGTGATGGGGCTATCCCAGCCGGGAATGCATCCACGGCGTTCGGATTCTTTTTCGCTTTCAGCCTATGCAGTATGAGCTCTATGACTCGAGGTGATAGTTCGGTGGATTCAACGGCCTTGGCGGTAGTAGGTTCTGTAGAAAATTGTTTCTCTTGTGGTTCTTTTCACCCTCCTGTTGATCCAGATGAGAAGGTTTCTTTCCAGCAGGGACTTGAAGTGGGTCCGCTGTTGCAGAGCTGACAGTCATAGCATCGGGTACTGCCAAATCTTCTTTCAGCTGATGTGCTTCGACGAAATGTGCCGTTGATGTGGACAGCACTGTTGAAGATTGGGACTCTTGATCGTCGTCGTCGTCGATGTCATCGATGAAATCCACGAGGAAACCCAATTGCTCACTGTACTTATATTTCGGAACTGTCGTTTCGCTACTGGAGCCGTTTTTCTTAACCGCCCTACGGTGTTGTTCACGTATTTCTTTCCAGCGATTTTTACAAGCTAAACCTAAAAACGAGTGAATTATAGCCTATTAGCTAGATGTAGATGAAGTAGATGTATTGATTAGACTTACCTTCCTCTTCCATGAATGCTCCGATTGTGTTCCAAACTTTCTTTTTGTATGTAGCATCATGGTACCTGGTATGATGGTTATTGTAAAGTTCCGGATGCTTCTGAACAAGCCCGATCAGCTGCTCGTCGTTGCCTTCGAAGCAATAGGCCGTTGCCATAACAGAGTATTCTTTATTAAATTTTTAATTGTTTACTTGTACTACTGATAAACGAACCGAACGAACGAAGGATGGATGATCACAACAAAACAAACAACAAGAGAACTTTGTCGGACTAAACTATGAAGCCAGATCATAAAAGGGCTTAAGTGCAATAGCCTGTAAACATTGTTAAAATCGCTCCTGAATTTCTGAAACTAATTTCTAATTAAAAAGTAACAATGAACGCTCAAAAAGGAAGGAAACTTTTTTAGGAGGTGAACCTGTGTTTTCTCACTTTACAGAACTACCTAAAACTATAAGTTGAACCGTCGAAAGCATAGAAAAAAAGATCAATTTTCGTTTTCATTAGGTATCGTATACTGTCCTTTTTGTTTTTTCTCACGGAAAAGTTTCTCAATTTTCATTAAAAGTGGATCAACTCTATTTTTGAGTAGATCCACTTATTACAAAAATTGTGAAACTAATAACAGGTTAAGGTTTTCAAAAAATGAGCATGAACTATTTCCACCAGTTAATATGAATTACATGCTACTGCCGGTGGAAGCATAACTGTCCCATATGACAGTTGGATATTTTTTGATTTTTTTATGCCGACCACTACAATTTGGATGTGAAGTTTCAAAAATATAATTTAAACAAGTGTTGTTAATTCTAGAAAAATCGTAAATATGGTGAGTGATTTTTTCTCACCCGGGAATATGGACGCATAATTGTCTCACTCGGAGCATTTTTTGTTCTAGTGGGACAAATATGCGTCCAATTTTCAAGTGGGACAAATCGACTAGGCATTTTTTCCAAAATTGATTATTTGTAAGATGGGACAGTAATGCGTACACCGGCAGTGCACTGATAAAAAATCAAATAAATTAAAATATTAATTCAAAGTTATACCTTTTTTATGTGTAACTGTCACATATATTTCATATCAAATAAATAAAAAAAATTTTATATGTGTTTTACTTGCAACGTATTATTTTGATACAAAGTTTCCATTTTAAAACTCAATGAAAAGTATGTGTTTCACCTTAGGACTGAACATTTTGAGATTTGACACATACTTTTGACTGGGGTTTGCATTGAAAAAAGTCAAAATGGCGCTCGGAAGTGTTTCTGAAAGTAGAAACAACTGATTGTTGTTGCAACTGTTGTGCTTCGTGAATTCGATTTAAGCAACGATCTACTACAGGTTTTATCAGGTATATGTGGTATATAATTTGATGTAATTGTTGCAATCACTGTAGAGTATGCTTGTAGAGAAATAAGGCAAAGTTGTAAGGTCAAATAAGTGCTACGAGTTCATCATACTTTTTTTTTTTTAAATTTGGCAACTGGAATGAGCTATTGGCAAATTTTTACTCCCAGCCTCATTCAGTTGATTCATTGTGCAATTTCACTGATTCTGATCAATCTCGGAGTAGCAACCATTGATACGTGCAGTCAGTCAAGCTAACCTAAGCTAGCTATGAAATGAACTATTGGCAAATGCATTTAAAAGACTCAAAAATGGGGGGTCGTCACACTGCACTGTGGTAGAAAACGCCTTATTTTTCGTCAAAAATCAATTCCTCAAAAATACTAGAAGCATGATGACCTCGGGAGAGTTTATTCACAAGAAAAGATTTATCTATTGACGAATAAATGGGACTTTGTTAAAGAATGTAATAAGTAAAAAATAATAATCTCGAAAAAATTGGGCCATCTCAGTTTAGACCTTTAAAAAGATAGATCTTTTCTTGCGGGCAAACTCTCCCCAAGACATCAAACTTCTAGTGCTAAAAGTTTTTGAGATTATGATTTTTGTCGAGATATTTTGCGCTTCTATCTTAGTCCCTACTCGAGAAATAATCCTTCAACCCATTTAGAAGGTATATGTACACATTGATTGTTGTTTTTTGTATTCTCCCAAGCGCGGAAGTAACGATCTTTGATGAAGTTTGTCAGTAGCAGATAATTTCTCATCTCCATGCTAGGAGTGGACGGTAATTTATTGCTAGAACGAATAGACATGAAGAGAAAGTGTATTGATAGTTCCGTATAGGGCAACGGCAGGCTTTGAAAATTGAAAGATACAAGTTTGAAAACGAGCGGAGGGCACGGTAGTATCCGATCAGGCACATAACCCTTTACCATACTACCATAGACTAACTCTAAGACCAGTAGGTCCCGAACAAATACGATATTTTTCTTGGCTCAGTCAGTACTAGCACATCGGTCCCAAGCTCGGTCCCAAGCTCAATGATTCGCCCCTAACAACGTAGCTCACACCAACACATTCTCAAATGTTGTGTCAAAATAACATAGTGAATCAAAACAACAACCAAGATACTAGTAACGGAAGGTACCGAAAAGCGCAAGAATTATTGCAAGGTGCAGACTGCAAGGTATACTTCGGACCAAGGGGTTCTACAACAGTGAACCAATTTCAAATCGCTAGTTGCGCATTGATTGTTGATACTACCCCATGCAGGATAGGCAAGGAGAGGAAATCCCCTTGACTGGTAAAAAGTTATGCAACCGATTGGGCTCTTATACTACCTATTGATTTTTTCTAGTTCTAGCGATTTGTCTTTCTCCCAATACTGCCTAACACGGTATATGTGTCCAGCTTATGATTTTTATTCCTCGTTATGATAAATATAATTTGTCATTATATAAACATCATTAGAACTGTTGTATCAACACCATAAGAATTTCGTTATAATTTTTATTGAAATTTCCATTTGAAGTTTATTAGCATATCGATTAGATATTATTTGTATCGTTATGGCAAAAAATTATTAGATTTTCAAATACGTTTGTTATGATTGTTTTTATCCGTGTAGTGTTCGGAAACATGTTTGAAAGGCTAAAACATATTTTGTATATACACACACTTAGAAATTTTTACAGTATTCGGTAATTTTTTACCGAACTTTCAACAGCTGAACGTTTGGTAATCCGATTTAACGGATTGCGGTAAAATTTTACAAATTCCGGTAATTTTTTTACCGTTATACTGTAAAATTCCACCGAAATCTGGTAAATCGAATTACGGAACGTTCAGCAGTTGAAAGTTCGGTAAAAAAATACCAAATACTGTAAAACCTAGACCTCAAGAAATTTTCCAAGTGCGACTCTGAGAAAAATTTCATGGTTGTACCGACAATTAAATCATGGTCAGGATGACTATCGCATATAATAGTGATCCTCATAGCGAGAGATATGCAGAAATTCGATTCAATGATTTGGCAACGGTGTTTATTTTATTGACAGAGGCCGCAGTGCAAAATATGCACGATTGGCTCAGATTTTACAGCTCTCGCTGCACGATTGGCTCAAAAATGGCTGCTTCCGCATATCTCTTACTATGAGGATCACTAGCATATAATGGTTACAATAACCATGCAAATGGACGAATTCACCACGTTCATGGCATTTTTGACTATGATCATGGTAACAAGGACTATTCTGACATTATGGCAAATGTTAGATCAACTATTTTTAATGGTTGTTTTGACCATGATCATTGTCGGTTCAAAATCACTATACTGCAATAGTCATCCTAACCCCCAATAATGGTAAAATTGACTATCAAATTCGTCTCTGGGTAGGGTGATTTTTTAAACAAGATGGAAAATAAAAATTTCATGCAAAGTTAATTTTCTAGTAAATAGTTAGGCTAGTTAGGATTACTATACTACAATGACATAGTATATCCTCTGCAGTATTTTTTTCTCTTGATAATCGAGATTTTCAGCCACGAGCTCGGCCACGGGCCCTTTGTAGTAGATTTTAATATGGGATGTTTTAAAGCAATGATACAATTAATAGTTGAGTTTAATTAGTTCTAAATTTACAAACATGGTCAGAAATTCCATCTTTCTTTTGATCTTAAATATAAAATAACTTCGGTTAGAAATCGTTGTCGTTAGCCTGTCATTGCTAAACCTTAAAATAATAATTTTCACAACAATGTTATTTTCAGTGCACGAATTTCATTTCATATGTGAATGCAGCCATCATATAAATGTTGAAATCTATTACTTAAATGACATCATCATCAATGACATTCTACTACTGTTTTTAGTCTACATTGACATTGGAAGAATGTTTTTGTTTACATTCACTGTTCTTGTCTTCAAATCACATCCCCTCAATCGTTTTGCATTCAACACTTTCCATAGGTTTTAGTAATTTCATACTTGTATAACAAAATAAAACTAGTGAACCTTTCAGAATGTCTGAACGTAAAGTTTTGAACGTAAGTATGCCCACAGATATACCACATATAGACCGACGACAATTCACAACCCCGCTTCTTTCTGCAGAAATATTACCCTCCGGATTTCGACCCGTCGAAAATCCCCCGTGTCAAGCTACCGAAGAACCGACAGTACACGGTCCGTCTGATGGCCCCGTTCAACATGCGCTGCGTGACGTGCGGCGAGTACATCTACAAGGGCAAGAAGTTCAACGCCCGCAAGGAGGACGTGGAAAACGAGGACTACCTCGGCATCCGAATCTATCGGTTCTACATCAAGTGCACCCGCTGTCTGCAGGAAATTTCCTTCAAGACCGATCCGCGCAATACGGACTACGAAATCGAAGCTGGTGCCACCAGAAATTTCATGGCCTTGAAGTTGGCCGAGGAGCAGGCTCGCCGGGAGGAAGAGGAAGCCCGCGAGGAGGAAGCAACGAATCCTATGAAGCTGCTGGAAAACCGTACGCAGCAGTCGAGGAACGAAATTGAACTGCTGGAGTCGCTGGAGGAGCTGAGGGATCTGAACCGGCGGCAGCAGGATGTCGACTACGATCGGATGCTGCAGCAGTACGATCCAACCGAGTCGATCCAAGCCCGGGAGGAACGGTTGGAGCGGTTGGACGAGGAGTATATCAAGTAAGTGGCATTGTTCGGGAATGAAGGAAAACGTTAATTAAACCAAACATTTGGGGCTACTCAAATTATATAAAGTGGGGGGTGGCTGAAAAAAGATGGTTCAGATAAAACTAATTAGGCAGAAGAACAATCGATCAACATATTGTTCAGTCAGAAGTATATGGTTACGGTTCCCCTGTTATCCTACACTGAATCAAGAGATTAAAAGAGAATAGAGATTGTATTCTTTTAGTTATAATGCTGACTCACGTTTAATTATAAAAGAACATAAAACCAACCCACTCACTCTTCAATACTTTGATTTTGAGTAGGAAAAATCGCGATGCTTCAAGATTAACGTTAAATTATTTTTCCTTGTTATTAATAGTTAAAAATGGTGACGACTAGCCCAGGAGGTTAAAAATCACCTTAATAAAGGTATATTCCAAAAAATATAGTAAAAAATCAGTGAACAACTTGGGGAAGATGTTGCTACATCTCTGGATCCAGCGTAGGATAAGAAGACAAAGCTTAATATGTGGACAGTTATCTAGAATTCACCGGAAAAAATCACGATGAAATATCCCCCACTTTGATAGAATTTAAGTAAAGTCTCTAGATTCGATGTACATTCAACGGCCGTGTGCCGTCGATCCTAATAAACTGCATTTCCATAAATAAGACGATTATCGGTAAAGCAGAGCAGCCGGTGACAACCGCTTGAGGTTTAATTATAAATGGTCTATTTGGGTGTAGAAAAAATAATTATAATGGTCGATTTTGGGATATAGTGAAATTTCTTAAGAGAAAAAAAAAATTAATGGGGTTGTGTATAACACACGACCGGTTGACGTAGACTACGTTAAACCGTTTGATTAGTTTCGTTAGTTTCGTAGCGGAACATTGCAACGCAGGTACTGTTCTAATGGGACGTTGGGTTAGCATAAGTAAGTGAGTAAGTATGTTAGAACATTCTATGATTCGCTTCTTAGAAATTATTAGGCAGCCGTGGAAAGGAACGGTTGGTTTGAATGTTGGTATGATGAAAGGGCAACGGTTGTGCTGGCTGAAGTGATAGTGTGTATGACCGACCAGCTGGAGACCATTATCTTATTGCGCTATAGATTGTTCAGGGTCTGTTTGGGAATTCAAAGCCAAAAATTAATGATATTTTTGTAAGTTGACAGTCGTGAAAAACTCCAACTGACTGAAGCAATAATCTCGAAAATCTATCGAGAAGTGTTTATGTTTCAGTTATTTTCAAACTTTCATTTGACCCTTACCCCTGCCGTCTGATCAAAATAGTGTGGGTTTGGTCCTAATAGATTGTTAGATCAGCTGTTTGTAAGAAAATTCTATTGTACACTCTTCAGAAAGGTTTAAATGATGATACGGCCTCGAGTTGAAGGTCCTACTCCAGCGTCCCAACCAGTAGTTGGCAACGCATTACTTCTGGCTGCTTGCAGTTTCGCCCGATAACCACGAGCTCGCTCGGCATCGGTACAATGTCGTTTCGGAGGATTTTTCGTATGTTCGATCTTAACGCGCATCCGAAATCTGAGCATACGGTTGGCATCAAAACGATTAAGCATCGTACTTATTCTCACTTTCACAGTTTCTCAAAACTTATTTCTTCCCAGAAGTCATGCGAAGACACGCGGCCTTCTGGCCTTAGTCTTCCGAAGGTCCTCACTGAGATCGACTGACCCTGCTACAACAAGCCACCACGTAGGCTATTCTATGGGAACAAGCTGCTGAGAATAGTCCTGCAGCCATAGGTAATCCTTGCACTGATGGTGGGTTCTTATCACATCACATCACATCACGGTTTTTGGTACAAAAACAACGTTATTATCTCTGTACCAATCCAACGTCGATCGCGCGTAATGGCATGATGCCAGGTCCGGCCAAAATAATGTCTCGCCTCCGTGGGATCGCAGGAAGGGCAACAGACGCTTCTGGAGGCACTCGGTGCGGTAAATTTCGCTGTTGATGGTACCCGTTGTGATGTACGGTTTACTCAGTTTACCGCATTGGCAGCCCCGGTATCTGCTTTGCGTCTGCCTTGATGTAGGTTTCGTCATCCATAACCGCACACATCGGTTTCCTTAACCACTCTCGATACAGCTTCCTTGCGCGGGATTTGGTCGCCGTGTTTCGTTGATCACGCCGGTTCGGTGCCTTGCGGACCTTGAATACACGAAGCCCAGCTCGTTTTATGGTTTGCTGAACGAACCAGGCGGAACACTTTGCCTTCAGAGCCGCGTCGCGAATCGCAAGGTTCGGATTACTCTTGAAATAATCCAACACCTTCCGGGCCTTCACAGGGTCAGCTGTCTTCGATTTTCTTCCACTTCCAGCCCACCGCTCGGTCGTCTGGAACTCCTTAAACGATTTTACCACCCGAGACACAGTTGTATGGGTGATTCCCAGTTGTCTTCCGATCCATCTCATGGTCGCAGTCGGATTTTCCATGCCTGCGCGCAAAATTCTCCGGCGATTTTCTTCTTGTTTCGATGACATCTCAATAACCACTGAATCGATTGTTATGAGATTGTAAACAATTCACTTCAAACTAGTTATACCCAGATTTTCATCAATTTTTACCCACGGACAAAAAAGTTACACACGGATAAAAATGGTGCATTTTTTTCGAGTGCAGGCCTTATTCTTTAAAATTTTCCAACACCGATTGATGAATATGTTTGCGAATTATATTCATCTCTTATATGTAAAATTTAAAATACTTGAGTAAATGAAATGGCAATCGTTGTTTAGTTGTTAAGACCAAAAGTCTTAAAAATAATCCATCGAGAAACGATCGAATTATTAGCGTCCGTTGTTTAAATTTTTCGTGACGGCAGCCATTTGAAAATTGTACATTATGCTCATGGTAAGCAACAAGGATAAAACTAAACTTGTTTTAGCCACCGCTGTCTGCCAATTAGTAAGAACTTGGAAAGTAATGTTAGATAAACTCAAATCAAACAAACTCTCTCAAAATTAAATTGGTCGTCCTGAAATGGACGGATTTGAAATGGTCCGCATTTGAATTAAAACCTTCTCGGTCTTTTGAAGAAGCATGTTATTTCAGCCGTTGCACGTTGCGCTTTACCAAAAGATGGCTACCAACAAGATCGCAGACACACACACAACCACCTTATTTCGCTCCTCGTGGTTGCACCCACCGGCTACAAATAAATCACTGGCAACCGACTGCCTAACAGACCACTTGCATAATTAATAGGCCTAGCAACGGTTGCCTAGCCAACGGATTGCTAAAGGGTGTACACAGTTAAATTGCATCACTTTCAATAAGCTGTAACAATGTACCCTTTTGGTTGATTTCAACGAAATTTTGGGTGAAATGACCTCAGCGTGTATTGTTTACACTGCGTGAGTTTCATTGTAAAATGTTTCGTAGTTTCGAAAATGGCGTCGAACGAACAGCAAGTGCGCGAGAACATTTTGCACACGCACCTCGACAACCCACTTCTTTCGCACCGAGCCATCGGAAAGATGTTGAAAATTCACCAATCTACAGTTTCTCGTGTCATAAAACGTTTCGGAGAACGTTTAACTGTGTGGTAGAAAAAGTGTTTCGTACTGCGTGAAGGATCACAAGCGAGTGGTTGCTGCCTTTAAACGCAAAACCAACTGTTCCGTTCGGGATGTCGCGAAAAAGCTGCACTTGACCAAAAGTTTCGTGCAGAAAGCCAAGAAACAAGCCGGGCTCCGTTCATTCAAAGTTCAGAAAGCTCCAAACCGCAATGAAAAACAGAATAGGACAGCTAAAACACGTGCGCGTAAGCTGTACACACAAATGTTGACGAAACCACACTGCTGCATCGTGGACGATGAAACACACGTAAAAGCGGACTTTAAATAAATTCCCGGCAACCAGTCTGTGACTGCGAAAGATAAATTCGATGTTCCAGAGTCTCTCAGGAAACAGCAAGTGTCAAAGTTCCCCAAGAAATTCATGATTTGGCAGGGGATTTGTTCGTGTGGTAAACGGAGCAAGCCTTTCGTGACAACTTCAACTGTAAATGGTCAAGTATTCATGAATGAATGCCTGAAAAAGCGACTGCTTCCGTTTCTCAAAACACACAACGTTCCTACAATTTTTTGGCCGGGCCTAGCCTCTTGTCACTACTTCAAGGATGTTCTGGAGTGGTAAACGAATGGTGTCAATTTCGTGCCGAAGGATCTTAATCCCCTAAACTCTTCAGAGTAGCGGCCAATTGAAAAATATTGGGCTATAATAAAGCTAATTCCAGAGAATTTCAGTGAAGTATCGAGAACTTAATTAAAGTTCCAAACCCTCAAGTAAGTCCCAACAGTTTCGGATAACTCTCTAGACTTTCAGAGAATTTCATAAAAATTCAGATAACTCTCTAGACATTCAGAGAAGCTCTGAAAACTTCAGAGAAGTTCTGTGAAGTTCAGAGAAGTTCTGAAAACTTTAGATATGTTCCGAGAACTTCAGAGAAGTTCCGAGAACCTCTGAAAAGTTCCGAAAGCTTAAGCAAAGTTCCAAGAATTCAGAAAGTTTCGAAAACTTTCGAGAACCTCAGAGAAGTCTTCGATACTTCACAGAAGTCCTCGAGACTTCAGAAACTTTCACTGAATTTCAGAGAAATAATTGGAGCATCAGGGCTCTTCAGAAAAGTCATCAGAACTTAAGAGACCTCCTGGTCCATAGAATGTCAGGAAAGTGCTGAGAATTACATGCAAGTCCCAATATCTCCAGTGAAGTTCCAAGGACATTAGGGATGTCCGTTGAATTACAGTGAAGTTAAAAGAACTTCAATGAAGTCCTGCGAATTTAAGTGAACTTCAGTGAAGCCCAGTAAGCAAATTCCAGAAAACTTCAGTGAAGTATCGAGAACTTTAGTAAAGTTCCAAAGCTTCAAGGAAGTCCCAAAAATTACAGGTAGCTCTATAATTTCAGAAAACACCTTCAAATTTCAGATTACTTTCTAGAAATGCAGAGAAGTTCCGAGAAATTCAGAGAAGTTCCGAGAAGCTCAGGAAATTCCAAGAACTTTAGAAAAGTTACTAGAACTTCAACAAAATTCCGAGAACTTCAGAAAGCTTCAGAGAAGTCCACGACACTTCAAAGAAGTCTTCGAAACGACAGATAAATCCTCAAAATTTCAGAGAAGGCATCGAAACTTCCGAGAAGTTCTTGTAACTTCAGAGAAGTCCCCAAAACTTATGTAACGGAACTTCATAAAAGTCCTCAGAGCTTAAGAAAGAAACACCAGAAAAGTTCACGGCACTTCAGATAAGTTGACGAAACTTCAGAAAAGTCCTCGGAACTTTTGAGAAGTCAGATAATGTAACGGAACTTTAAAAAAGTCCTCGAGACTTCAGAGGAATACACGGAACTTTAGAGAAGTCCTCAGAGCTTCAGACTAGTTCACGGAACTTCAGAGAACTCATCGGATAAGATTAAGAGAAACATTTTAGAAAAATTCAGGGAACTTCAAAAAAGTTCACGGATTTTCAGATAAGTCTTCGGAGCGTTAGAGAAGTCCTTGGAACTTTAGAAGTCATTACAATTCATTACAATTTTTAGAGAAATCCATGGCACTTCAAATAAGTTCACGGATATTCAGATGAGTTCATGGAACTACTCGAAACTTCAGAGAAGTCCTCGGAACTTCAGAGAAGTTCACAGAACTTCAGAGCAGTTCATGGAACTTCAAAAAGTATCCGGTAATTTAGATAAGTTCCTGGTACTACAGAGGAGTTCGCGGAATTTCAGATAAATCATTGAAACATCAGAGAAGATTACGGAGAAAAGGTCAAGAAACTTTAGAGAACTTACAAAAGATTTTTACGGAACGAACGAGAGATTTTTAGAAAAAATCACAGAACTTTAGAGAAGTTCATGGATACTCTTGGAGCCTTAAATAAGTTCACGTTAATTTAGAGAAGTTCACGTTAATTTAGAGAAGTTCACGTTAATTTAGAGAAGTTCACGGAATTTCAGAGAAGTTCACGGAATTTCAGAAACGTTCATGGAACTTTAGAGAGATTTTTTAATCGTTAGTCCGTTTTTGTAGCCTAGGTCCATGCCGATTGTTCCGGTTCGAATTTCTTCCTTGTGTATTATTCGTTGCAATTCCTTTTTAATGGTGTCGGCTCGCAAGCCCCACAACCAACCCCACTATCTCGCAGGAGGACCATCGTGATGCTGCTGTTTAACAGTCCCAAGCACCACCAGGACTTTCGGCTTTTGTATTTAGAGTCCTGGGCGCACTAACAAGACGGTGACTCAGCCGCTTCTAACATGGAGAACAGACGCTGTTTTGAGCCGACCCTAACATGGAGAACAGACGCTCAAATGGGTGAAGGCTTGGACTTTTACCCTTATTTTTAAAAAGCGGGGTGGCTCGCTTTTGTCAGGGCTGCTTTCGGATATTTGTGGGTTTTTGGAAGGAACTCAACAGAGTCCAACAACTGCTCAGTCCCCCCACATCCTAAACAGTCCCCGCCGCTCGTCCGGGGCTACTTATTCGTGTAATCAGTAGCTGTGTGATGGAACCACACCATCCGCGAGGCGGGGACCCGCCGGGTTGCTTGCAGCTCAGCCCCGTAGAGTCTTCACCTTCTCTACGGTCTTCCCGGCAGAGAGAGATTTATGGATTTTCAATAAATTCCTTGGATCATCAGAAAACTTGACGGAGCTTCAGAGAATTTTATTAAACTTCAAAGGTATTCCCGAAACTTCAAAGGAATTCACGAAACAGAGAAGTCCTCAGATCTTCTGATTGATTCACTGAACATCAGAGAAGTCCTCAGAACTTAAGAGAGATTTCAAGATCATTGATTTGCTGAAGGTCTTTGAAACTATTTCTGACAAACCTGGTTACATAAAAAAATCAGAGATACGTGACTTAAACGAATGATACACACAAGATCTTCAAAATAATTCCTGATCGTTGTGAAGTCTCAAGAAAATGTTATAAGAACTTTCCTAATATCTTTGATGTCCTGAAAGGTTAATTGCCTGACCTTGATGGTTATAGCATTTCGCTATTCTCGAAAGCAGTGCGATTATGTTTACCGTACAGAAAGCGAGTAAACTCGAACTTTAGTAGATAGCCACGAACATCATATGGGAGTAGTATTTCCACGCAACAACATTAGTGTTTGCTGCTTGGCCGGACTTAGGCTGCATAAGTTTCGTGTGGTAGGACTTAAACTGAATTCGAAGGTTTGACCACATACACACATACTTCCAATAAGGCTTGTTCGCGACAAAATCTGGAAACCTTATATACTTATATCTCTGGAAATACTTCATCAACGCGTGACATATTTCGCAGACTGACGAACGTATGTCTGTTCATTGTGATTCTAGACCGAAGATGGCGGGCAAGTGCGAAAAGCAATTGTGTGCGATCGCAATGAAAATCCGGATCTGTCAGTAAGAAAACTTGCAAAAAACCTTCGTTTTCCTGCAAGCACTGTCCATAACGTTCTTAAATCTTTTGATATACGTTTGACAACAGGAAGGCTGGAAACGGATCAAAAACGGATCTCAGGAATCACCAGAAGGACGCGAAGGTGAAGCAAATATTGAAGAAGAGACCAGATCGTTCGGTACGTACTGTGGCTAGAAAAATAAAAATTTCTCCAACTTTTCTGCATACTTCCAAGCACCGGCAAAGCATGAAGTCGTTCAAGGTGAAAACTGTACCGAACCGTAATGATAAACAGAATGTGACCCGGGCTCGCAAGTTGTATATTTGACGAAGTTTTCCTGCGTGATAATTGACGATGAAACTTATGTGCTGGAAGACTTTAAGCAGCTTACCGGAATGTCTTATTATACTGCCATGCAACGGAACGGCATAGAGGAGCATTTCAGGACAAAGAAAAAGGCCAAGTTTCGCTATGGTCGAGCAAGCCAAAGCTTCATCACTACCGGAACGGTAAACAATGAAATATACAGTGAAAATGCCTAAAGAAGCGATTGTTACCATTCCTACGCAGCCAGGACGCTCCCTCACTATTCTGGCCTGATTTGGCATCTTGTCACTACGCCAAAGATGTTTTGGAATGGTATAAAGCGAATGGAGTCTATGTTGTACCGAAAGAGGCGAATCCACCTAACTGCCCAGAGTTGCGACCTACCGAGCGGTATTGGGCTCTCGTGAAGAGGGAACTCGCTCAATATAAACAACAAGCTATAACTACAGAAAAATGTCGAAATCTTGGACAAAAGCAGCTCAATCGGTTGCAGAGAAGTCTGCACAGACCCTAATGGCTGGAGTAAACTCAAAAGTTCGTAGTTTCTTCATGCAGCTTAATTAAGTAACTGTAATTAGTTTTAAGATGACTAATAATGCACAATTAAATGAATAAAAAATGCATCTTGGATTGAACTAATGGCAAATTTGTTTTATTCCAAATTTAATCTATCCAGATTTTGTCGCGAACAAACCTTATGTACACATAACCACTATGTGTGGCCACACATACATTTCATTTGCATTTGTGTTTCTCAGATGGTTCTGTTTATGTGTGAACACATCTGTATTCAGGGTGGCTACAGAGTCGGGAAATCGGGAAATGCAGGAAAAATGCGGGAATTCACAATCACCGGGAAATATGCGGGAAAAAGTCGGGAATTTAATAATCCATCGGGAACTTTTGTCTTATGGCAGGAACCATGCTCACACCTTTTTCAAATTGATGATTTGGACATGGATTTGGTCACTGTCTATTAACTTTTGGTAACGACAAGTGCGCGATCGCCAACTTATTCTACAATATACGAAGAGCAGTATCCATGGTCTTGTGCCGGTTTAGCACATTACAATTGGTGCAAACGTAGTTTCAAAATTGATTCTATGGGCCGAGTTACCTTTGCCAGCTCTAAATCAGTATGTATTCCACCTCGAAGACACCAACCAACGATGGTAATTTTAGCCATAAAATCTAGTGTGATTCAACAGGTGTACCTGCAACGCTCGATTGCGGTAACGATTTCGTCCTCGTTAATAAACAGATCAATTTAAGTAAAGGGTGATACGGTTAAAATTTGGTCAAGGGAAAAGCGTGTAAATCGGTGAAATCGTTTATTTAAAAAATCAAATTAAATTTCTTTTTCAAGTTCAATTAGTATAAAATTCAGAAAAAATATTCAGTTAGGCTTCCGCTTTTCCAAATCCGAATTGCCGGGCCTTACGCTTGACCCCTGCCATCAGATTTTGTACAGCCACCTTGTCCACCTTCTTCGCCGCAGAAAGCCAGTTTGCCTTGAACTGCTGCTCGTCCTTAGCAGTTTTTTTGGTCTTCTTTAGGTTCCGCTTGACAATAGCCCAGTATTTCTCAATTGGGCGGAGCTCTGGCGTGTTGGGAGGGTTCTTGTCCTTGGGAACCACCTGCACGTTGTTGGCGGCGTACCACTCCATGGCCTTTTTACCGTAATGGCAAGATGCCAAATCCGGCCAAAACAGTACGGAACAACCGTGTTTCTTCAGGAAAGGCAGCAGACGTTTATTCAAACACTCTTTCACGTAAATTTCTTGGTTGACAGTCCCGGAAGCTATGAAAATGCTGCTTTTCAAGCCACAGCTACAGATGGCTTGCCAAACCAGATATTTCTTTGCGAACTTTGACAGTTTCGTGTGCTTGAAAATATTTGCTACCTTTCCCCTTCCTTTTGCCGTATAAAACTCCTGTCCCGGAAGCTGCTTGTAGTCGGCTTTGACGTAGGTTTCGTCGTCCATTACCACGCAGTCAAACTTCGTCAGCATCGTCGTGTACAGCCTCCGGGATCGCGCTTTGGCCGTCGTATTTTGTTTATCATCGCGATTTGGAGTCACTACCTTCTTGTAAGTCGATAGTCCGGCTCGTTTTTTGGCTCGATGCACGGTTGTAGACGATACACCCAGCTTATTTGCGGCATCTCGGAGAGATAGGTTAGGGTTTCGCTTGAAACTACCGGCAACTCTCTTTGTCGTCTCAGCGGCTTCCGGTTTTCGAATTCCCCCTGATCAAGACTTCCTGGCTGTCGACAAACGTTCCCCAAACACTTTAATTACATTTGTAACGGTTGATTTGGCAACTTTTAGCGGTTTTGCCAACTTTGCGTGCGAGTAGCTCGGATTTTCGCGATGCGCGAGCAAAATTTTGATACGCTGCTCTTCTTGCTTGGACGGCATTTTGACAACTGAAGAGTGAATTCCAAAATCAAAATAGGAGCAACATTCTACACACACACACCTTCAAAATGAGAGGTGTTCAGGTTTTTTAAATGCAAAATTGAAAGAAATACGTCAAGTTGATATTGACCAAATTTTGACCGTATCGCCCTTTAGATATTTCCGCTGCATTAACGCATTTTTGTATAGAGCTCCAACATTTTTTTCAAGCACAAAACAATTTGGATAATATTGTAATGAATGCAATTTTTGGAAAATTTGTGTGAGCTTATAACATTACTAGTATGGTAATGTGGAATGTGAACTTGGAAATCGCAAGTGAGTGAATTCGCACAAAATTCCGACAAAGACGTTTTGACATTCCGCAACGACTGTCGATGTTTTTCCTGTGGTTTAGTTAAAAGGCGTCTGGAGCTGTGTCTCGAAACGTTCGTAGATAAAGACCACCAGAGCGCTGCAGTTGCTGACAAAGTGGAAGAATAATTTCGGCAGCTGTGCTCGATGCCATCTTCAAAGACATTGCAGGCCGGATTCCAGAGAAAAGAACAGTATTTGGACAAATTTTAGCTAGGATTGATTATTCATTCCAGGAAGGAGTTGCCAAATTTTACAAAATTGGTTGAAAAGGTGCTCGTCCTGTCGCACGAAAATGCGACGATGAAGCGAGGATTTTCAATAAATGAAAAGTTTCTGGTGGTGAACAAAACTGAAATGGGTTTGGTTGCTCAGAGAAATGTCTACGAAGCCATAACGCTGGAACTGTCAACGACGTTGAAATCACGAAGTGCCAAATACGGCGAGTCGCTGACAGTACAAAAAAGTGAAGGAGAATCTCTAAAAATGTAGAAAGAAGCAGAAAGAACAGCAAAGCAGCTTGAAGAAAAGAAAATAAGGCTTTTGAACCAATGCCCAAAGGGATGCTGCGTGCATTGATGAGTAAATAAAATGTTTTAAAATAGAGAGTAGATACCAACGGCTTTTGAAGTATAAGTATTTGTGATTGAACTTGACTTATTTAAGATTTTGTTAACCATTGACCAAGAATAAAAATGTACATAGGTGGCAGACGGCGTCAACCTCTACTTATCCTGCCTGTTGAGAAATGTTTGTACGCTTCCACAACGGACAGTCAATGAATACACCAAACCAGCCGCCGTCCTCTGCATATGATTGTTTCAGTTTTTCTTGTTCCATTTGCACTAAATAACCTACCCATATAGAGTGTCCCAGAAAGTCTAAGCACGATTTTGATGCGCTACTGTTGCTTCCACATGACGTTTGAATAGATGGTCATTATTGTGTATCACTGTCACCGTAAACATTTCAATATATAACTCTGTAAGTCTCAAGTGCCGGTGCATTTACTTTTCATGAAAATACGAAGCATTTCCCCGGCAAAGCGCGAACAGATCGTGCACAAATGGAGCACTTTTCCCAACGTTTCGCTGAGGCAGTTGCGAAAATGGAAGGTGTGAGCATCGGAGCAGTTCGTAACGTGATTTGGAACTATGGTGAGGAGTCATCCTTTCAGGACAAGAAAAAAATCTGGACGTAAACCGGGCCCTATGGACCAAAACCTGGGCCGGAAAATCACGCACACTTTCACAAAAAGGGAAAATCGCGCAAGCTTTCGCAAAAGGGTACATCCGTTTGATATGTGGCCAAAAAGCTGGGAACGTCAGAGAGTAACGTCGACCGAATAAAGCCACGAAATGGAATATGGACTTTCAACAAGCAGGAATAGCCAAAACGAAGTGAAAAACAAGCAGCGTCTGTCAAAACAAGGGGCCGTTAATTATACGATAAACGGCTGTGTAGAAAATCGGCATGATTATGGATGATGAATCCTACGTGAAATTTCATTATAAGACCAGGTGACCAGTTCTACACGGTTCGTGCTGGTTCAGCTATTGACGATGTTGATGTGTTAATTTTCACCGAAAATTCGGTAAAAAACAATGGTTTGGCAAGCAATTTGGGGAGGTGTGAGTGTGGAATGCTTTTAAATCCATTTGTAACAATCGGTACGATGACTGCTGATTTTTACGTTTGGGAATGACTGGAGCGGCGCCAGCTCTCCACGATCCAAAAACATAATAATCCAGCATTGTTTTGGCCGGATTTGGCATCAGTGCATTACGCGAAGGACACGGTAGCTTTGTAAAAAGCCAACGGAGTTACCCAAGGAGATGAATCGTACCCAAGGAGATGAATCTTCCAAACTGTCCCCAGGCAAGACGATTGAAACTTTTTGGCCTCTGACAAAGGCATATTTGCCCAAACATGTTAAGGCAGCAGATTCTTTTGAAAGAAACTTTTGAAAGAGACAAAAAAAAAGACCAAAAATCATTGGCAAACAGTCTGTGCAATGAGCAGTGTTATGTCACGTTGAAAGAGAATATTGTAGAGAACTTAAAAGTGCAATAAAATCTCAATTTACTTAAAAACAGAGCTCATATTGTTATTTAAAAATCGTGCTTAGACTTACTGAAAAACCTTTTAAAGTCTGCCGTATTTTAATTGTTTAACCAACTCGATTTTATACTTGGTGGAGATCGTCATTGTAGATGCATGAACCGAAAGTTTTGCACCCTGTATCTGCGTCATGTTTAGAATTTCACACCGAATATAGTCTGCATCATTCTGTACATGAAAACCCCAAATGCCTTACTATTTTTGGTTCGATGTTTATGCTTCTAGAAACTTGAAATATCAATGACTTATATAAAGCGATTTTTGTTCTTGTTTGCAAAATGCGAGACAAGTTTTGCAATTGCTAAGAAGCCCGATTTGCAGCTGTTATCCGTCATTTTGCCTAATTGAAATAAGTCAGAAGCATTCCAGATTGAACAATTTCTTCTAAAACTGCAAAAATATCTAAAAATCCAACTTATATAAGCTCATTTTCTCAGTCGGGAAAATTAGGCGAAAATGCAGGAGAAATTCGGGAAAAATGCGGGATTTTTTTAATTAAGATTGTGTGGCCACCCTGTGTATTATGTGGAATTTTCTATGGATTTTGAGAAATATGGGGATATACCTTAATTTTAGAGTAAGATAGAAAGGGAAATTTGTGGGAGGTGTTGGTGAGAAGATGGGTGGAAGGAAGGAATGGATGGGGAAAATGTTGAAGCCCAAGTAACATTGCCAAAACCATCCAGCTTTATTAAGTTTTATTAAAGTTTTATAAAAACCACTAGAAATCAATTCGGCTTTATTATGGCAGCAAGAGATGCCAATAGGTTTCAAATTTTAGTCAGGTTTATAAGAACCTACACAGCTTCTTAACAACGATCTTAAAACCTTGACTTCTAAAATTCCTTTTACTCCTATCAAAGGTTTTATTTTGACTTTATTAACTCATAAAATGCTGTTTTGAAATGCCGTTTTAGGACTCATTCATATTATCTTATTATGGTCAGTTGAATAAGCATTTTAAAACCATTTTGCCTCCAGTAAATGCATTAAACGGCTAACTGGCATTGAGGAAAGCTACCAAGCGACCAGATAGTTTTATAGTAGCCATTGCTAAGATAAATTGGCTTTTTGGCAAAACTGTGATTTCTTGCAATCGCCATATTGAAAAATATGAAATAATTGAAATGTGGAAAAATAAATAAACCAAATTTTAAATGTAATACAATTGAACTGTAGATCTGAGACAAATTTCGGTATTCGTTTAGATAACCTTATTGAATTCCATCAATTTTCAGGAGTTTCATGATTAATTTACGGAATATATTTCTTTCAATTTTGTTTTTGTTGTTGTAAACTCGCATAATTTCCAAGGCGCATTAATTTTCAGCTCTTATCGTGCCAATATTCACCATAAAATTTAATGCGCATATGATTTGGAGCATGATACGCTATAAAAAAAACTCATTTTGTTTTATATATTTTGCTATCAATCATTATTTCCCGCAACAGTAGAACTTTTTTCTGAGCCATTATTTACTGTTGAATGAATCAGAAGAGCAACAAAGCAAAACAACAAAAATCAACCACGATATCGCCGTGAAGTTTGACAGCTGTGGCCATTCAGCCCTATGCTGGTTTTGATGGCGGCCAATAGGTTTTATGATGGTTCTCAAGTGGCCATAACATCTTTCACTAGAACATTTTCAAAATCGTTATGGTCTTAGAAAGGTTTTATTAATTTGTTTTCACAACCGTCTACAGAGTGGGCCACTTTGTACATATTTCGGCTTTAAAGATGCATAGAGGAGGTGTTGGTGGACAAAACAGTTTTGAATGTAGTGTCATCAACAAAGCCGGGAGGAGTGCTATACGGCTGGAATAGAACTGAAATTGTTACTTGGGATCGTACCAGATCTTCGAGCGAACCTGCTATCTGTGAAGAAGATGACAAAAGCGAACCTGGATGTCACATTCACGAAAAAGGAAGCGATCATGAAGCAAGGTCGTGACCTGATTGCGAGATGTCCCATGCGGGGCGACTTTTACGAGCTCGATCTCCGCGTCGATACGGTGGCGGCCAACATGTGTGGAACTGTGACCGGTAACCTGTGGCATCGTCGACTGGCTCATTTGGGGAGCAAGAGTTTGCAGACACTCGTGAAGCATGACATGGTAACAGGGATTCCCGAGGACCAGGGAAATGGATGCGATGTTTGTGTTCCGGAAAGCAGTGCCGAGAACCATTCACGGGTACTAGAGTCCGTGCTGCAAGACCTCTAGAACGAGTGCACTCCGATGTGTGCGGTCCAATTATACCAGCGGCTTGGGATGGCTCTCGGTACTTCGTCACCTTTATTGATGATTATACGCACTTCGCAGTAGCATATCCAATCAAGAAGAAGTCCGACGTGTTCCAGAAGTTTCGAGAGTACGAGGCCATGGCGAGTGCCGCTCTGGGGCATTCGATTTCGAAGCTGACTGTCGACCAAGGGCGCGAGTATTGCTCCAATGACCAGCGAGATTGGTACGTTTCCAAGGGGATCCAAATCGAGCCAACCGCAGCGTACACACCACAGCAGAATGGAGTGTCCGAACGGTTGAATCGGACAATCGTCGAAAGGGTGCGTGCGATGCTTATTGAAGGTCAAGTTCCGAAGAATCTGTGGAACGAAGCGGTTCTAGCGGCGGTATACCTGACGAACAGAAGTCCAACCACCGCGGTATCTGGCTGGAAGACTCCTGCGGAAATGTGGACTGGTCACAAGCCGGATGTGAGCAAACTACGTGTGTTCGGCTGTAAAGCATTTGCTTGGGTGTCCACGGCCCAGAGGAGGAAACTGGATCCGAAAAGCAAGCCTGCTGTGATGATCGGCTACGCGCCGAACGCCTACCGCCTGTGGGACAAAGAGAAGAAGCAATTATTCCTGGCCAGAGATGTCAAGTTCGATGAGAGCAGTTTTCCGTTTGCCACCCAGATCCGTGACGAAACTCCTTTGGTTGTTGCTCCGTACGAGTTCGAGGATCAAGACGAGGAACACGTGCAACCCCCTGAACAGTCCGTTCAACCCGATGAGCCGCTGGTGGCTCAACATGACGACATCCTGACTGACGATGAAGAAGACGAGGTTGAAAACGACGGTGTTGACGAAACTGGAGCGCTCCCTTCGCAACTAGACCGTGGTTCAAACCTCGAAATGGAAACCCCGAGGCGCAGCGAACGGGAGCGCAGACTCCCCGGTAAGTTGAAAGAATTTCTGGTTGGAAAAATTTTCTCTGCCGCGCAATCCCATTCTGCAGATGCATCCCAAAACGTTTCTGATGTTCCATTCGACGGTTCCGTGGGACGAGATGAGGCCGAGCGTTCGATCTTCGATGTCCCGGAGGCGTACAAGGAGATCGCTGGACGAGCCGACGAAGCCCTTTGGCAGCAAGCGGTCCGTGAGGAACTGCAGTCGCTAGCGGACAACCATGTTTGGCGATTGGTGCGATGTCCTGCTGGTGTGGTTCCGCTCAAGTCGAAATGGGTCTTCCGAATCAAGCCGGACGAGCATGGCGAACCGGTCCGTTACAAGGCGCGCTTGGTGGCGAAGGGATTCCAGCAGAAGCCCGGAGTAGACTACAACGAAACATATTCCCCCGTAGCGAAGTTGGCCACGATACGAACCGTTCTTGCTGTAGCAACCCACCGAAGGATGCACGTTCACCAACTCGATGTGAAGACCGCATTCCTCTACGGGGAGCTTGAAGAAGACGTCTACATGGCCATACCCGAAGGAGTTGCAGCACCTCCGAACCTCGTTTGCAAGCTGGAGCGATCGTTGTATGGACTCAAGCAAAGCCCTCGCTGTTGGAACAACAAGCTGAACGACCTTCTACTGGATTTCGGCTTCACCCGTTCCCGGCACGATTATTGTTTGTATACCAGGATCGACCATCGAGGGGGGTATACATCATCATCTATGTGGACGATTTGCTCATTGCTGGCGATCGGCTGGACCTGGTGAAGGAGATCAAGCGTGCTCTTTCCAAGAAGCTCCAGATGACGGATTGCGGCGTGGTTAATCATTTCCTCGGAATGAAGATCCGATACGACCGCGCCACCGGATGCATGTACCTGGCGCAAGAAGCTGCTGTGGACCGTGTGCTGACGAAGTTCGGCATGCAAGACTGCAACAATGTGAAGACCCCAATGGAGAAAGGCTGTTTCCTGCCACCACGAGCTGCGAATCCTGTGTCGCATCCGTACCGTCAATTGCTGGGCAGCCTGATGTATACGATGCTGTGTGTCCGACCGGACATATGCTACGCTGTTGGATACCTGGGGCGCTTCCAAGTTCAACCTGGTGAGGCCCACTGGCAAGCCCTGAAGAGAGTGGTCCGTTACGTGAAGGGGACGAAGAACCTTAAGCTCCAGTACAAGCAAAACGACGACGCCGAGGCACTGGTCGGGTACGCAGACGCCGACTGGGCATCGGATGCTGAGGATAGGAAATCCGTTAGCGGCTACGTCTTCAAGGTCTTTGGGAACACCGTGTCCTGGGCCAGCCGCAAGCAACAAACCGTTGCACTGTCATCGTGTGAAGCAGAGTATGCAGCTTTAAGTGCCGCGGCCTCCGAAGGGCTGTGGCTGCACGGAATCCTTGAGGACCTGAAGGAAGTTCAACCCGGCACGGCATTCAAGGTGTTCGAAGACAACCATGGGTGCATTGCGATGGCGACAAACACCGAAACCAAACGTGTCAAGCACGTGGATGTGAAGCACCATTTCCTACGCGACCACATGGCACAAGGACGACTTCAAATCGAAGCAATTGCTACTGCACACCAGATAGCGGACACGTTCACCAAGGCCCTGGAACCTGGACGTTTCCGTGAACTGAGGACCCTCCTAGGACTTACCGATTCAGGGGGGGGGGGGGTGTTGGAGTAAATCGGTAACGCAGTGTGCTGATGACCTCCTTGGAGACCGACGGCCTCCCTAGCAACCTAAGTTTTCTTAAATAAACAACTGAGAAAATTTTGTCATTCCTGTTCAAGACTCCACTCAAGCTAGTTGTAAAATAAATCCTTTCTACTGTTCAAACTTTGCTGTTCCGGTTATTTCCAACCGTCAAGAATGTCAGATGGTAAAAGGCCAAATAACAATAAGCTGAATAGGCGGTTAAGTTAGGCTACCATAAAAAAATGGCAATTTTCACGAACAAAATTTTCGCTGTACTCTATCCGAAAATGTTGGCATATAATCCAGACCGAGTGTAGACAATAAAAAACCTTTCAATGACAATAGGGCATACATTAACAATATGTGTTAATGTAGAGGTTGTATGGTTAAAATGAGATGCAATTATTCGATAACAGTAACATAAAATGTGATAATATATGTAACATTTGAAATATAGTTTTGACTATATAGCAAATTGTTTTTCGTTATGCGGGTTGTACCTTATGAAATTCTTAAGTTTATTTGCGTGAGTGTTAAACGCAATGTGGAGGGAAAAAAAACAGCAACGGCAAGTCAACAGTAGCCAAAAATGACGTCAATATGCGAGGGGGATGCAACTCCCACGATGAGCTATAGATAAAGCTTCCCTGACATGACAATTTCCACGATGATGACGATTTTCTTTGTACTGAAAGCATTTTTTGCGATTAGCAAGATCAATCGCGATGAGAGCGCGATGAAGATGCGATCAGAATTAAAAAAAATACTGACAGAATGGAACTGCTCGAAAAAATTGACAACGAGAACTGCCAGAAATAAAATGACACTTCTCGCAAATATTCGACCAGTAAAATTTTCTTCTGACATCGCAAGAAAAAAGAAGTTTTCAATATCCGTGCTTCGGAGTTTTTGTTTTTCCTTGCCTCCTCTGCGTTAGCTCACCAGGCGAGTCAGTTCCGTATTCCGTCTACGGTAGATCTATACAAAGAACTCTTCATAAACACACAGACTGCCCAAGAAATTCTTCCTAGCACGATCATGTATGATTCGGAGGTCGCTAATTAGTTATATTTTCCAAATCTTACATACTGTTTGCAGTGAGATTTTCAGGCAAATTGTTGGAAGAAATGGCTACTTTCTGGAAAATGAAGTATTTTTATATAAATATATTCATGCAGGTCCGGAATTCTATAGTTTCCAAAGACTGTTTCTTTATTTGAGAATGTATTCGGTCTGCAGCCGCTAGCCCCGAAACAAACGTAAACAAAGCTACTGATTTTGTTTCTGAAAACTTGCTTGCTTGGATTCACTTGCTCGAAATAATCAAAACAAATTTCCACACTGTTGCCAGAAAAGAAAAGGGTAGCTCGAATATTAATGTCATGGCTGCCAGATATCACCAGGGATGCCATATATACAGACATGTCTGTATTTATACAGACATTTGATCATGCATACAGACCTCATACAGATTACAGACATTATACAGACATTTGAAAAATGTTACAGACATTTACAGACATTCATTTCGTTTTATGAAGTAAAATTAATATTTCCGCTTCCATGAAATGAATTGAAATATTTGTTTTGTCTATTTTGGCAACGTGTACTTTTTGCTCTGGGGGAAGAGGTTTTGTTGGATAATGTGTTTTTTTTTGCACTGGGAGAGTGGGAAGCTGTCAAAATTTCAGTTCAGCGGTTTTAATCGGATGCCGTCTCTTTCACTTCGTGCGCGTGCCTCGTTTTGCATTCGTGATTGCATCATACAGCGGTTTAAGTATAAGTTGTGTTGAGTGCGAATCTAAAAGATATAGTTTCGGAAGTTTCTTCGAGCTTTTTAGGTCTAAAAATGAACAAAAAACGACCAGTTCAAAAACAGAATAATACGCTTCAAACGTATTTTCATTCCAAAGGTGAGGCTTAGCTAATAATTAAAAAACATTTGCAACTAATTTTATTTTTTTACAGATGGCAAAAAACAGCAATCCGCAGGCGGAAAGAGCTGCCCAGCTGGTGTAGCAACGGCTTCAGGCGCCTCAGAACAATCTTTAAGATTGCAGCCGTGTGAAGGTGACCTGAACAGTCCCTCCAACAACAGCAGGAAGACATATGCCCAAAGGACAGGTTCCAGGATTAACAGAAAAGGTAATGGTTGAGGTTAAATGAAAAATTGTAACCTAACCTTGTTTTTTTTCATTGATCAACCGAATCAGTAGAAGATATTGATCCCACCGGTTGCGATGATGCATCATTTTTTCGAACGACGAACAAAAAGAACCAGCGTCCGCCCAGCGGTATTATTGCGTTAGCATCTTCATGTGTAGTTTTCGGGACAACGGTTTCCAGCGGTAAAGTATGAGAACCTGTTTGCAACAGCAAAAATTTAATCTTTATCATCTTTTCGCAGATGTTTACTCTAAACGGAAAGAGATCGCAAGTGAGAATCGCCCCTCCAATCTAAGCAGTGGAAAACCGATGGCTTCCAGACATACTGGAAATGACAGCGGAGGTTAGATTTAAGCAAATGTGTGCTAATGCAATGTTGTAAAGTTTAATTTTTTGCAGAATTTCCCTCAGGTGAACTATCTTCAGGCAAACTGCCCGTGGAAGAAGAAAAACAGCCTAGCGATGGTGGTGCATCGATTCAGACAGGTGTTGCAGGACAAATTTTGAACCGGCAGATACCAATAGACCAACAAAGTCGTTCTTTCAGCAGCATTATAGAAATGCATTCTCTGGGTGCAGTTGCTGATGGTGACAGCAAAGGTGTTTTTTTCTATCTTACTAAATTTTTTTTCTGAAATATGCTGATTTTTATGATTGATTTTAATGTACTCATTTTTTATTTTCAGCGGACATGAAGAAATCGTACAAAATCCAATCTGGTAAAAATGTGTGTGACCCTGGGACAGATGATGACCAAGATTCGAGCGAAAATGATCAAGATTCGGTGGACGAAAACCATTCAAGTAAGTTCTTACTAGATGTACAACAATAATGTGAACATAACAACTTTTGAATTTATTTTCACATTAATTGCGCCTCACTTCTGGCCTTCATCGGTCCGTAATATGATGTAAATGAAAGGTATTCTGGCCAGTCCCTAAAACAAATAGAGAGTATAGTTTGCAGAAAAAACTCTTTCAGGCTTAACGCTTGCAGGCCACTAAAGTTATTGATTACTTTTGATCTTAACATTTATAATTCTTCAGTGTGATTATTCGAAAAATGTTTGATTTCTAAAACAGAAAATAAGGTTGAGCATTGGGTTAGGCACAATTTTTTTTTCAATTAATCGTTAACATTCCTTCAGTTGCCACATATCTGGTCACTGCTTTTTTAACCGATTCGATACGGATGGGTCATATATGACCCAAGATTAAACTTTGCTGTCTTTCGGTTTTTAGAGTTACAGAGGAACTTTGTTCTTCAAACGTGTTCTAAAATAACTCTTTTAGCCAAGAAAAATATTGAACAGGTATGGTTACGGATACAATGCTGATCTAAATTATCCAAACTGTCTTTGAGTTCAGATCATGATATTGTACATGATCGACAAGGAGGTTTACAGTGTTTTCACCTCACTTCTTAGCTCTTAAAGCTACAAGGAAAATCATTACACCATTGCAAGCATATTACAGTATTCTCAGAATATCTACGGTACTCCAAACTGAACTATACTATAAGGTAAATTTTTATTCGGGTGTTGAATAAAGTACATAATGCACCAATATTGCCAAAACATATATGTATATATGTATAATTTATGATTCTAATATCACACTTAATTCTAATCTTATCGGATATGTACCGATATTTTATGTGTACAACATTTTACATCTATAAGAACATGGATTTTAACGTAACGTTTGATTGTTATGACACAGGATGTATTCTGGCTTATTATGCATGCAACATTTTACTTCACAAAGACCTTTGGTTCTATTGTTACGTTTCATTCTTATGTTGTAAGAAGTTTTCTGATGCTACAGGCCTACACTCTTTTACAGTAGAATGAAGTTTATTTCTAAGGTAACGGCCAATTATGATGTCATCAGATGTGTTTAAATGTCTTAGGTACACAACATTTCACACATACATAACGTTTGATTTTCATGTAATTCTAGATTCTAGTTTTATAGGACGTGTTGTGATGTTAAATTTAACATCAACAATACGTTTGTTTTTAATGTGAATTTAAAATATGTTGTATTTATATGTACTAGGGCGTTATTTTTTACATTTCCATTTCTATACGGGATGATGTCCCGTAAAGCTATTTCATCTTATAAGAACTGTTTTGACATCGTATATAGCCTTGGTTACCATGAGGAATATCAAGATCTGTACTAGTTTGGATAGTTTGGAGTACCTTAGGCATTCTAAAAAACACTATAACATGTCTATTGGAAATACTGCAATGTGTCTATTACCGTGTTATGATGTTCCGTGGAGCTTTTCCAACTAATAAGTACGATCGAGACATCGTAAATTTCCTTTTTTGTCATGTAGAACATCAAGATCTGAAGTCAAGGATTGTTTGGAAGGTCTAGAACAACTTAGAAAAAATAAAACAGTTGTTCGTTATTTTTTTCCTTTTGATGCTTTTTGTTACTGTAGACCATAAATTATGGTGAAAAACGGTGTTCATATTGAATCGGTTAAATTACACATTATTTTCCAAGTTTCCCCCGAACAAAGAATTATTCCTCACAAAGTTATCTTTCTTAGGAAAATCGAATCGGAGAAACAAACACTCTATGAACAAACGTGCAGTGCAAAAGTTTTCCCTTTCGTGGAAAAAACAGTTGAAGTGGCTGTCACCTAGCGATAAAGGAGAATCGATGGCATATTGTATAATATGTGAAAAGCACATAAGCTGCACTGGTGGACTTCCAGATTTAAAAAAACACAGCGATAGGGATAGTCACATACGTCGCAGTAAGCAAGTGAATGACAGTCTGAAGTTGGACCAGTTTGTTGACAAACAAAAATCAGTGAGGGATGTAGAAGTACAAATATGTGCCTGGGCAGCTGAACATAACAAGTCTCCACAGGATGTCGAAGACTTCGTTGCGCTAGCTAAGGCTGTTTTCACTGATTCGACCCTTGTCAAAGACGTAGCACTGAAACGAAGTAAAACTACAGCCATCATAACGAATGTCCTTGGAGAATCACATCACCAAGAATTGGTGGCAACGATGCGGTCCCAGTCATTTAGTCTTATAATAGATGAGTCAACTGATATCACTGCCAAGAAAACATTGGTCTTAGTGGTGAGGACTTTCTATTGGGATGGCGATGAACTGTCAATTCGAGATTCTTTTTATCACGTACTCGAGCTAGTTGAAGCGGATGCTACTACAATACACAGTGCGATTGTTTCTAAGTTCAATGAAGATTTGATTCCGTACAAAAAGAAGCTAATAGGATTCGGTGCAGATGGAGCGAGTGTTATGCACGGTGGAAAGCATTCTGTTGCTGTACTTTTTAAAAACGACTGTCCAAATTTATTCGTGCTCAAATGCATTTGCCATTCATTTGCATTGTGTGCGTCATATTCATGTAAGAATATTCCATCTGGTGTAGAATGGATGTGTCGGGAAATCTATAGCTTCCTCAGCAATAGTCCATTGAGAACAGCAAAGTTCAACGAACTGCAGCACCTAATGGAACTGAAACCTTTAAAAATGTTACATCCGTCTGCGACCCGATGGCTTTCTTTGGAACAAGTTGTTAAGCGGGTTCTTGAAAGGCTGGAAGTCTTAAAAGTGTACTTCAGTTTTCGCGATACATCAGTGGACGCAAAGCAGGATGAAAAAATGAAGAAAGTTTACGAGCATCTCAGCGATCCATCAAACCATCTGTACTTGGCCGCACTTAACCACATCTTGCCGAAAATCAATCGGTTGAATCAACTATTTCAATCTGAAAAGCCAATGGTTTATAAACTGAAAACAGAAACTAGCAAATTGATGTTTTCGATATTGGATTGTTTCTTGAAACCAAAATATTTAAAAAAGAATTGACGAACCCTGGCCTTGTGAATCTGATCCCTAATAACTTCTGTGAGCTGGAAAAACTGTACGTAGGTGTCGAAGTGGCGGCCTTGATCGAAGAATATACAAAAAGTGAAAAGTTAAGTAAGGAGGACTTGTACCAATTTCGACTGAACATGATGAATTTTTACATATGCTGCTGTAATCAAATAAAAAAAAAAAAAAAAAAAAAAAAAAAAAAAGAATTGATCTTACCGACGATACCCTAAACGATTTAGCTTTAATTGATCCTGACAACATAAGAAGCAAAGGCCCATCCAACAATTTTTCCACTTATAAAACGATTTACAAACATATTCGATGAAACATCGGTTCAACTAATCGACGACGAGTTCCGGGAATTGAGATTTTCAGTGGCGGATTTTCCAGAAAATCTGCATGGCGAAGAATTCTGGAACAAGTGCTTAACCTTACGTCGGTGTAGTGGCGACTGGGCCTTTCCGTATCTACGACAGTTCATTCCAGCTTTATTGGCTTTACCACATTCGTCGGCAGCTGTCGAGCGAATTTTTCAATTTACAATATAAATAAAACCAAAGCTCGCAATCGCACTGCAACATCAACCATGAAAGGCATCTTATCGGCTAAAGAGTACGTTAGGTCGCACAAAGAGCACAACGGATTGGTTGAAATTTCCACTAATGTAAAACGTCTGTTTACAAGTGAAATGTATAACAAAACTTAAGTTCCACGAGCCTTTGGATTTAATGAACTTTGCAGTAGTGAAGTGAAGGTGAGTTGTTGTTTTAAATTTATGAATGATAATAATTGATGATTTACCATGAAATTTTCAATTTCAAGATAATCTAACAATATTTTACTTTGCTCATATTTACAGGATTCAGCTTCTACCTATCAGCAAAATTGAAAAACGACGGTGAATATGGTAAAGGTATGACAGTGAGAAGAAAGTTGATATTCAAATATAAAACTTCAAGAGTGCAATCTCTTCTGCGTTAGATATTTGTTTATTCGATATTTACAAAACATAATCTCACGTATCTCATAATCTACTCGTGCACGGGAAATATTCACATATTTATTTGCAAATCTCCATAGAAAATTCCAAATAATACTAATGTGTTCACACATAAACAGAACCCTCTGAGTTTTCCTAATATAGTGTATGTGACAAATTAAAAGTATGTGTTGCCACACATAGTGGTTATATCTCGGGTACTTTTTCAAACAAAGGACGTATGTCATTTTCATAAACAAAGAGGGGAAGTAAGATTCAAACGTAAATTTCTCGAAACCCTTAGCACTTTCATGCAAACTTGGGCCACCAACACAAGGAATAACATTGCTTTACATGATTGTGATGCTACTTTATGTGAGGGTACTGAGACTTTCGAGAAATTTACTTTTGAATCTTACTTCCCCTCTTTGTTTACAAAATGACATACGTCTGTTTGAAAAAGTTTCCGAGATATCTTTCATATGTTAATCGCATTGCAAAATATTATGTGTAGCGATTTGCAACATTTAAAAAAAGTATCTGGCATTTTTTTTACATTAAAGCCATTAAAGCACTTTAAAACCCTAATACAGACAAATACAGACATTTTGAAAGATTGATACAGACATTTAAAAAAAGTATCTGGCATCCCTGATTAATTGGTGATAACAGTCGACAAAGGTGGATTTTTCCGGTGGTAGCGGCGGCGGCCAGCGTCAAGCAATGGCCTCGGTGCGCATTCCCGAGCAAAAAGTGATCCTTTGCGGTGAGTACGGTGTGGGGAAGAGTTCGATCTTCCGCCGTTTCGCTGCCAACAGTTTCGTCACGGCTACGGACCGGAAATCCACCCTGGGTCTGGACCATTACGATCGGAGTTTCACAGTCGGCGATAAAACTATTAAGGTGAGTTCGTTCGATAACCCATTCGGAGTGGACGTTGTGCAACTGATAATGGTTTGTTTATTTCAGCTTCAACTTTGGGACACCGGTGGTATGGAGCGAGTCGCTTCCGTCACTTCCAGTTACTACAAGTTTGCTGAGGCTGCTTTGCTGGTGTTTGCACTGGACAATCCAGCCTCATTCCATTCCCTATCGCAGCACATGCTGGACGTGGTTACGTATGCGGAAAATGCGAAAATATTTCTAGTCGGAAACAAGGTCGATCTGGAGCAGACGAGCGATCCGGAGGTGTCCGATGCGGACATGGAATCTTTTTGCGAGCAGTGTCATAGTTTAATCAGCGCGACGTACAAAACGTCCTGCAAAACAAGCGAAGGGCTGGAGGAAATGTTTCAGGATATTGCCAACAGCTTGGTGGAATCGAATCGGTCTCGGCTGGAACTGCAGGCGCTTGATTCGCACGGTTTTAAAATCGAACCGCCGGAGGACTTTGGAGAACCATCCTGCCTTTGCTAGTATTTCGTGCCCTAAGCGTTAGGGCACAAAAAGAGTACTCAATATGGAAATTTGAGCCGAATTTGGATGGAAATAGCTGCTTTGTGATGTGATGGCAGAACTATACCGTTCTGAGAGAACGTGTTATCTAAAATCATTTTTATGTACCATTTTTCAGTACGGTGTGAATACTAGTCCCGAAGTGAATGCAATTTTTCAATGTTTCTGTCCAGACATAAAATTTACAAACATTGAGCGTCAGAGTGCCATAGAAAACGGGAAAAAATGTTAAAAATGTTCAACTTCCAGGACAGAACAGCTCGATTCAAAACATGATTAGCTTTGTATAAAATTATATTGGATTTAATCAACTGACGCTATGAAAAAGTTACTGACTTCTATGATTGATTTATCTTTAACGAAACCATTAAACCAAAATAAACAAGAAATTTTGAGCTGAAGCTAATTTACGACATAATATTGTACTAAAATAATTGATACTATATGAATGCTTACCAACGTAAATAGCGCTTTACTGTATTAAGCAGCCTACTGGAACATGAAAATGATATTGTAACTAGTACATTAGGATTATTGGCATTAGGAGTTTTGTAACAATAAGTACATGAACAATTTGAAAACTTTAACAGTAGCTTAGTGGTTTTTAGAAGTATCAATAAATATTCGATACAGAAAAAAATTACGACTTTTGAATTAGTTTGAATCTGCATGCATGTGTTAACATAAAAAGCACTTCGAACGAATAGACGAGAGTTATGGTTGAGTATCTGGCATCACTGGACCTGTCAAACTTCGCGCTGCAAGTCCCGCATCGAAAAGCAGAAAACAGCGAACAGCTAAAAAAACAAGAAAAACAAAAACAATCCATCAGTCAAAAGTCAGTTTCTTCGTTTTAATTCGTTTCGCGATTGAAAATGGCCGCGTCAAGTGCAAGTGTTGGTGTTGTTATTTTGGTGTTTATTTTGCTGTATTCGAACGCCGCGGGAACAACCGACACAGGTAGGGGCAAATTTCCTCCGTGGCCGAGCACGTTCCGTAGCCGGCAGGTGAATCGTATCGGATTTCCGGCTAGAAATGGACCATCAAGTGTAGGATATTCTGCTTGATCCTGTGCGACGATCTGGCTCGAGTCCAATCAGGTTTCTTGCTCTAGTCGCTTTGCGATGCGTGAGCGAGAAGAAGAGAAAGGGGCGATGATTTGTTATTATTTTTTCGACCGGGACCGGTGCTGGAACGGGGATTTGTTTTGCTATTTTGCGATCGGATTCGCCCGATTGAACCCTCAGAATAACTGATTCGGAAGTTGTGATGAGGGCCAGTTATCGTTATCAGTCGCCCGAGTGTTTGGGATAGGAACGAAGCGCGAAGCTTTACGTGGGAACGTTTTTCTTCCTGTTAGTGAAGAATCTGATCTGTTGCCATCTCGCTCATTGGCATTCAAGTGAGATTGAAACGATTGGAATGGGTCTATTTTGACATTAGAATATGCAACTGCTGGGTTTATGCTTGAGCAGGGGTGTTACGTTTCAACTGGAAAGTGCCAATAGGATATCAAATAAAATGTTGGATTTTAACAACTTGGGAAACCAGCTGTCATCTAGAAAGCAGCCCGGCTAGCTCAGTCGGTGCGAGCATAAGACTCTGAATTTCAGGGTCGTGGGTTTCAGCCCTACGTTGCGATGAGGAGATACTTTTTTGGGCGACTCACTTGGCCCGGTGTCTCCCCTAGTATTATAGCATTATAAGTGTTGTCCCGTTCAAAATATATAAGAGGGAAAGGGAGGATATAGGGTAGATGCACTGTCAAAGAAAATGGAGAAGCATATGTTAGATGTTAAGCCGGATCCGTTCAAACATATTTCATAAAAGACATGTTAGACATGACGAAATCCGGAAACATGATGGAATCCTGAACAATTTGCGATTATGCCTTGTTCAGACTACAGAGTTATAACATGTTAGTAACGATTGTCAAATAATTTCCAAAACAAGAAATTCGTTATCAAGATAGGCTTATAACTACTGGTCAGACTGAGCAGTTGTTAGCACCTTATTATAAGCCTATCTTGATAACGAATTTCTTGTTAACATTATTTGACAACCCTTATAACATCACGGAGAAAAAGTATGCATTATAAACAACCATATTTTAGGTTGCATCAACCAAATTTCCATATTAAAAAATATACAAGATATTTTTAGATTGCTTTGACAAACCAAAATGCTTGGAATGAACTAATAATTTAGTTTGTTTGTGTTCTTGAGTTCAACTTGGGTGTGAGCAGCATTTTGTTTGAAAAAATCTTAATATAGGTTATTCGAACACGGCAGCTGATTAATTTTAAGTAAATTCAAATAAATTTCAAAGCTTGTTCCAACAAAAATTTAGCTTAAATGAAACATACTCATTTAAAAACCTTTCCTGCAGCTTCCGTATTATTTTTTTCTTTTTCATGTTTCTATTTCTCCAGGTAAACACAAAACTATCCTATATATAGGAAATACTATAGAGCATGAACGACCATGCGTTCACTCGTAGTCAAGATCTTATAGCAGATAAAAAAAAGTTCTCATATGCTCTGGCGATTTGTGCGGCATTTTAACATTTTCCTGTAAAAATTTATAACAATTATAATCTTTAACAATGCATTTTACATTTTTTTGTAATAATTACATAGGCATACATATATAGTATTATTTACATGATGTAAATTATTAAACTCTGAATCACAGGATTCAATATTGTCTACCAACACAGTTGTAGTTTTTGTAATTAATTCGTAGGACTGAAAGTATTCGTAGAACTTTACACTGTAGTGCTTCTCACATAGAATCAATAATTTACTGTCATTTACTGAAAATGTTAAAAAATGCATGATTGATCTTGAGATTCTGTAAACTTATAAAATGAAATCTATTTAATTATCCAATAGCAAGCGAAATGATGCCCAGTGAAGCTTAAAGCATTTCCAACTTGAAATATACTTGCTGCAGTCAAAACTGAATCATTGAACTGAGTAGTATTGATTATGCTTTCATTCATTACGTTAAACATAACGTAGAAAGTAGTGTGTTATATAGTGCATCAGATTCACTACAAAGTGCACTACTGCCTGATTCTGATGCTAGTCAGAAAATTGATTGTCGCCTGTTCAATTTTCCAGTTTTCATTTGTATCCAGTATAGGTTCGGCAGATTACCGGAGATCAAACTTGCCGCATTCGGTTTCGTAATACTGTACCATGAGAGCAATCTTTCGGCAACGACAAGAGCGCAAGCCTAGTTTCAGAAAAGAAAACTAAAACACTCCCGGACATTCTACTCGTATCGTTCTTTTTTTAATTTGAATTTCTCTGACCATTATTGATAATTTGTTATTCTTAACTTTTTGTTTGTGTTTCAGTAAGAAATTTACAATTTCTACTAAGCACTAAACACTCAAATTCACTAAATTTTCACCATAAATTTCCACGCGCGGGCAGCCGACAGAACAGCAAATCTGATCGCGGCGAGCAAAACAAAACGAAACGAGTGAACTTTGCTGACATATAGCCAATGAGGTCGTTTTTTATTAGGTTCTACCTGGATCAGGTATCAATCGTAGGACGGCTTGTTATGTGTTATACTTCGGTGTATTTATCTTTATTTATAATTCGTATCAGGTTGATATCAGGTTTGCACTGGCAATTAGCTACAGTATCGCATCTAGGTTTTTCAAAAACGAATTCACCAATGCGATAAGGCAAAACTAACCTTGTAGTTTATTTTCAGCAATATTTTAGGTTAGTATTTACCCAACCTGCGATTATATTCATTTTTATCGAACATTCTGTTTATTCTAATCTGACATCACAATTTGAATCTGATTTAAAAAAAACTGTATCTATTAATATAATTTTTAGTTGAAACAAACCTTTTGAAGGTTAGAAATAACTAGACTTGTAGTTTCCATCAACTAATATTCAATTTTTAACATTGATAATATATGAGTAGAAATCACTTGAAAAATTTGTTTGCTTCAACTGCAATCGCGAGTTTGAAACGAGCAAATATCAACTTCAACTCTAACAGAACCATAGTTTGAATTCCAACCATATTTTTAGTTGTTTCAAAGTAGACTCATTTTTCTCCGTGATGTTATAACTCTGTAGTCTGACCAAGGCATTATTTTATTATCAAAACAATTAACTGTGCGATTTATGGCATAATGATTGTTGACAAAGTGAAAGGCGTAATTTAAATCAAAACATAAACTTGGCGTGAAGTAAAAGACGATACTGGCAAATAATCAAAACAACGTCGAAAAGTGGAAAGCGAATTTCCGGAGCAATTTGCGATTAGGGCGAACATGCAGAATGTAAACAAAAGGGAAATGATGATTGTAATATTGCAAGTAGGATTTCAAACGGTAATTTACAAATTAACGAATAAATTCAAATACAATCTAGCATACAGACAGAGAACAAAGCTAGCTTCTTATTCATATATAATACTGATGGAAATTCGTTCGTTATTCATTGAAATTTGCAATTTTTTAATATTCGCCTGTCAATACTAGGATGTTTGATTACGCCATTTTCAATGTTGGCCCCACAAGTACTGGAAATAAAAGTATCGCCCTATACTATTCGCCTATTGTTGACATTTTGATAGGTTTCGCCCTCCACTTTTCGCCTTTGTTTTGGTTATTTTATCAGTATCGCCTTTTACTTTTCGCCGTTGTTTTGATTTTTTGTCAGTATCGCCTTTTACTCTTTACGCCATGTTTATGTTTTGATTTAAATTGCGCCTTTCACTTTGTCAACATCCAATATGGCGTAAATCGCAGAGTGAATTGTTTTGAATACGAAATAACTCTACGCCCTTTCCGGAAACTACATTTAATGAATAAAATTAAAGCACAATCAGGACAAAAAGTTCAAAACTCATGATTTAGTTGTAGTAATTATGCATTGCATTGAAAAAAACATTTTGTTTATATTTTGCATGTATCGCCCTAATCGCATGCTCCGGATTCGATTTGTTTTATTGCAAATTCGTCAAAATGTTCGCGAAAAGAAGTGATCACCAGTTTGTTGCTCGCCCAGAAGAAGCCGAAAGAGATTGCCAAGGTGGTAGGGTGCCATTTGGCAACAGTTTACCGCATAAAAAAGTCCCTGCAGGATGGTCATAAGCAGCGGAAGCCGGGAAGCGGACGTCCGCGCTTTGCACGCACGCCGAACGTGATCAAATCGGTCCGTGCAAAAATTGCTCGCAACCCGGTGCGTTCCATAAGAAAACTTGCAAAGGAAGCCAATATTCCGGAGAAATCCATGCGGAAAATCATTAAAGAAGACCTGCATGCATCTTCCAGAGCCAGAGTGAAACGCCACTTGATTACGGACCGGGTCAAGGAACTACGAGTGACTCGTTCCAAGAGATTGGTTTCCTTGTTGAAGAAGGAAAAAATGATAACCCTGTTCTCCGACGAAAAGCTTTTCAGCATCGATGCTGTGGCCAACAGGCGCACGGACCGGTTCATTTCACCGCAGAAAATGGAGAACGTTCCGGAAAAAGTGAAATTCAAATTTCAAACGAAACATCCGGCTGGTGTCATGATGTTTGGCTTGATGGCGTCCAACGGTTTGAAAATGCCGCCTGTTTTCATTGATGCTGGAGTTAAAATCAATACCGAAGTGTATATCGGTATTTTAAAGGATCAAGTACTTCCCTGGGTGAAGGCCAACTTCTCCGAGGACCAAAACGTTGTCCTACAGCAGGATGGAGCGCCGTGTCACACGTCCAATCGAACCCAACAATGGTTGAACGATAACATGAAGTTTTGGCTGAAAGATTTGTGGCTCCCTAGCTGTCCAGATCTTAATCCGTTGGATTATTAGATTTGGGCATATGTTGAAGCACGAGCCTGCAAAACATCACACCCTAGTGTGAAAACCCTGAAGTCAACCATAACACGCACATGGCAGTCAATGTCGGAGGACTACATCCAAAAGGCATGCTCTGGCTTCCGGCGTCGGCTCGAGGATGTTATTAATAAAAATGGAGGACACATTGAATAAATTTGTTTAAAAGGACTTTATAAAGACAACTGCACTCGAAAATGTTGATATTATTGTTTGAATTAGTTGAAAATGTGATTTGAAAGAAATAGAACAAATTTTCGCATTATTTTCTGCCGCACCCTGTACACACTAAGGACAGCTGTCCTGTGAAGGAAGATCCAAAAAAATATAAATGTTCAAATTGTGGTGAAAACCATAAATAAAATTTTCGGGAGTGCAAGAATCGCAAAGCAATTTTGCAGTCGCGCACTAAACAATCAGGTGAGCAATACACGTTCCCGACCAGCTACTACCCATTCTCCAATAGTACAACAACGATCAACAAGAACAAATTCCTACCTAACCGTCGGTAGAAACAGCGGACAGGTTTTTCCATCATGTTGCTTCAAATGCTCAGCGAGAAGCGAATACTACTTCGATACCTGCAGACACCAACAGGGTTCAATCTGCCAACCCTACATTCTTACCTAAACGGGCTATCCTGTCAATTGCGGGTAGGAACCAAAACCAAAATTCGCACGAGAATTTGATGAATTTGATTTAGGTAGCATTTCCGCTCCTTTTACAGCAATCGTTAATCGATATAATAACCGATATGCTAAAATTAATTCCATGTTTGATGCTATCCAAACTGGTATTAAATTTGCCAATAATATTGTCATAACATTGAAATTCAGTAATGAATTTTAAGTCATTAAATATTTTGATTTGGACTGTTCGATCCATCAGAGACAACGAGGATGAGCTATTTAATTTTTTAAGATTTCATAACGTACATATTGTTGTTATAACTGAGACTTATCTCAAACCTGCCTATGAGTCAAAGAGTTCCAATTTATTTTGTCTACCGAAATGATCGCCTTAAAGGAGCTGGTGGTGGCGTTGCTATCATTGTTCATAGGCGTATCAAACATCATTCTTTCTTCATTTGAAACCAAAGTTTTAAAGTTCTCAAATCAAACTTTTGAAGTTTCTGTTGAAACAAAATTTGGCCAATTTACATTTATAGCTGCCTATTT
>JAHHFK020000487.1:0-95761 GCA_024533555.2 Aedes koreicus
CTGTGAAGTTCCTGTTAAAAAAATAAGCCCACACCAGCTAATCTTTTCTGAATTAAACAAATTTTTGAAGTTGAGCAAAACATTCGGAATTTTGAACCTGGGTATGTTTTTGATAGTACATCAATAGACCCAAGGCTGAAAAATCAACTCCGAGTTGATCATTTAAATATTGAAGAAAAACGGAAACTATTCGATTTAATTTCAAAGTTTCCTAATGTATTCTACTTATGTAGAAGGCGATGATCTTAGTTTCACAAACGTAATTAAACATAAAATTGAAACTAAAGATGAAATACCCGTGCATGCAAAAAGCTATAGGTACCCCTATTGCCATAAAGAGGAGGTACAAAAGCAAATATCAAAAATGCTATCACAAGGCATTATTCGTCCTAGCACATCCCCTTGGTGCTCTCCTATCTGGATTGTACCAAAGAAGTTAGACGCATCTGGACAACAAAAGTGGCGTTTAGTTGTTGACTATAGGAAACTCAACGAGAAAACTATAGATGACAAATATCCACTACCTAATATTACAGAAATATTGGACAAATTGGGAAAATGCCAATATTTTACAACTTTGGATTTAGCATCTGGATTTCACCAGATCGAAGTCCATCCGAACGATATTCAGAAAACAGCCTTTTCTGTAGAACATGGCTTGTATGAATATTTACGCATGCCATTCGGTCTGAAAAACGCACCAGCGACTTTTCAGCGAGTGATGGATAATGTACTTCGTGAATTTATCGGAAAATGTTGTCTCGTTTATATGGATGACATAATTATATTCTCTGTGTCACTTCAAGAGCACATTGAAAATTTGACCAAAATTTTTACAGCATTAGAAAAAGTTAATCTCAAAATACAGCTAGATAAAAGCGAATTTCTAAAGAAAGAAGTAGCTTTTCTTGGCCATATTGTGACGGATAATGGTGTTAAGCCAAATCCGAACAAGATTGAAGCCATCCAGCATTGGCCCATTCCAAAGAACCAGAAAGAACTAAGAGGCTTTCTAGGTATCTTAGGATACTATAGAAGATTTGTTCGTGATTTTGCAAAAATCACAAAACCTTTAACAGCTCAACTAAGAAAAGGCGAACAAGTAGAACATACACCACAATTTTTAAAAACATTTAATCTCTGCAAAAATCTTCTTACGCAAAGCGATATTCTGCAATATCCAGATTTCGATAAGCCATTCGTATTAACTACGGATGCTAGTAATTTTGCCTTAGGGGCCGTACTCTCTCAGGGACCTATCGGACAAGACAGGCCCGTAGCGTATGCGTCTCGAACACTAACAAAAACAGAGGAAAGATATTCAGCCATAGAAAAAGAGTTATTGGCTATAGTATGGGCAACACAGTACTTCAGACCTTACTTGTTTGGTAGACGATTTACTTTATTTACTGACCACCAGCCTCTAACTTATGCGTTGAATTTGAAAACTCCAAATACAAAACTCGTGAAATGGCGTCTACAACTATTAGAATATGATTTTGAGATAAAACATCGGCCTGGCAAACAAAACGTTGTTGCCGATGCTCTATCAAGAATATCAAACGAGTTGAATATGAATGAAGATGACTCCGACTCAGACGATGCTACAGTGCATTCGGCTGATACAGACGACTCTGAATTCATACAATGCACGGAAAAACCCATAAATTTTTTTCACAACCAAATAGTTCTCAAAATTAGTTCTAATGAATCCGAAACCTATGAAGAAGTATTTCCCCGCGTTTATAGGCGGACAATAACTAAAATTAATTTCGGGATTCCAGCATTAATTCGAATTTTAAAAGAATACATGGACCCGAAAAGATCGAATTGTATCCTTTGTCCGGAAACAGTGATACCATCTCTACAAATTGCCTTTAAGAACTATTTTAGCCGTTGTAAAACATTCAAGCTTTATATATCTCAAAAACTGTTGACTGATTTACCATCCGCTGAGGAGCAAAATGCAATAATTGAAGAAACGCACGAAACAGCCCACAGGGGTATTCGTGAAAATTTAGAAGAAATTAAAAGAAGATTCTTTTTTCCTAACATGAAACAGAAAATAAGAAAATTTATTGTTCTTTGCGAAGTCTGCAATAGAGCAAAATACGAAAGGCGACCATATAAAATTAAATTGGGCGAAACACCTATTCCTAAGCAACCCCTTGAAATAATACATATAGATATTTACATTGCTCAACCTAATACATTCCTATCCGTGGTAGACAAATTTTCAAGATTTGGTACCCTACTCCCAATAAAATCCAGATCCATCTCTGACATCCGAAAAGCTATTCTCAAATATATCACATTATACGGCAGTCCGAAAATGATTGTCTCAGATAATGAACCTGCTATTAAATCCATCGAAATACGAGGATTGCTCTCAGATCTCAACATTCAACAATATTTTACCCCCGCAAACCATAGCCAGATGAATGGAATAGTAGAAAGGTTCCATTCAACAATAACCGAAATCTTTAACTCAAATAAACACAAATATGGGGAACTACCAAATAAAGAAAAATTTCTAATCGCTTGTACTCTTTATAATAACAGTATTCACACAGCTACTAATTTGAAACCCCGCGAAGCTTTCTACGGAATTAGAATCGGAGAAGAAAGACCCTTAAACATGGACAGCATCATCCAGCTGAGAGATAAACTATATGATGAAACAGCACTGAAACTCAAAATGACACAGGACCTACAAAATAAATACCACAACAGAGATAGAGAAGACCCACCAGTACTACAAACCGACGAGGTGGTATACAATAAAATGCAGGGCGTTAAATGTAAAATCAAAGATAGATTTCAACGGGTACAAGTGCGAACTAATAGGAGATGCACATATAAGGATACCAAGAAGCGAAAACTGCATAAAGCAAAGCTTCGTCGTATTCGTAAATAGTATTACAAAATTTTAACAACTGTCCTTGTTTTTCTTTTTAGATGATGTCAAACCGGATAATTTCAACCGCGATTATCTTACTCCTGTATATTCAAACCTCTCACCCACAATCCATCCACATCCTGAACCTGAAACAAAACCCTGGCCTTCTGACGATCGAAACTGGTAGTAGTTTTGTAAAACTAGGAAATCATAAATTGTTTCACATCATAGAATTGAACAATTATGAGCCTATTTTTAGAAAACTTCTAACAAACATACAAGGAATACGACACTTTTCAAATTTTACAGGCATGTTTGAAATTTTAGAAACGAAATTTGAAGCAGTTCATAGCATCTTTAACAATCTTAAACCAAAACAAAGACAAAAAAGAGGATTGTTCAATTTGCTCGGAACTGGAATTAAAGGAATCACCGGAAATATGGACCATAATGATTTTGAACAAATTTCTAATACCCTCTCTGATTTGCAGATCAATAATAAAATGCTTATAAATGAAAATAATGAGCAATTTAAGATTAACCTGCAACTTCAGAATAGAATCAATGCAGTAATTAATAGGTTAAATGAACAACAGGTTCAAATATCTAGAAATATTAAATCAGCCAGGTACGAAAGCGAAGCAAACAGAAATTTTCAAATTTTTAGAGAGATATTGAAGATTAATTATAATTTAGACAATTTGAAATTCCATTTTGAAGACCTTTTTGAATCAATACAATTAGCAAAAGCAAATATCATTCCAAAGCAAATATTGTCATCTGATGAGATAGGATTTGTCACAAATTTATTAGAACAACAGAATATTAGGCCAAACAGCATAGATCAAATTTACGAGTATCTGGAACTATCAGCATTTTATAACCACTCCCAAATAATATTTATAGTTTCAATACCCAAAATAGATAATGCCACTTATATAGAATTTTTCCTAGAACCTCTTCCAGTCTTAGACAGAATCTTGAAACTTCCAGCCAAAATTGCATTGCAAAGCGACAACAAAACTTATTTCATCAGAAAGGAGTGCCAACGCATCGAGAGAACGAAACTCTGCGACCTCAACAGCCTAGAAGACATCACCGGAGATCTATGCTATGGAAACCTATTACGCGGATTATCAGGAAACTGCACCTTCACAAAATGCCATCAGCCAACAGAAATCAAGATGATTATGGATAACCATATCATAGCCAAAGACATCGACAATGTAGAAGTCGAATCCAATTGTGGACTCACAAAGCGAAACTTATCTGGTACGTATTTGATAGAGTTTCACAATTGCTCTGTTCTTATAAATGGTACCGAATTTTACAATGTCGAAGCATACAAATCAGAACAGACATTTGTTATGCCATTAGATGGTCTACGCATCAACGAACAGACCCTGGAAATCCACAACAACATTGAAGAAATACATATTAGAAATAGACATCATATCGAAAAATTGGACAAGGAGCATAAATTTCAGACATACACTTCATTAAGTATGTCGAGCATTTGCATCCTTTTATGTATCGTTACAGGTTTATTATGGATTTCAAAGAGACGAAAAGAGATATCTCTTCATGTAACATCCACGGCGTCTGATAAAAAACCAAGGGTACCACCGAAAACTGGAAATAACGCATCGAATCGGGACGATTCGTCTTCAAAAGGGGGAGTAGTTAAGATCGAACCTCCCAGGATATCCACAACAATACCTCTCAACACCAATCGATACATCGGTGCATCATCATTATTCCATCTATCATCACCACCACCGCCACCATTAACAACAACAACAACAACAGCAACAGCAATAACTACGCCGATGACGATGACACCGGCGACGCAACAGCAAACATGCAAGCCTGCATGATTAACACACGGACTCCTAGGCCTCGCTCAGCAGTTCTCCACCCAACAACACCATAGCATAGCAACGATGGCAAATCCAACATCCGGTCCCAATCGATCGATGCCACCAACCTTTGGACGACGGAAGACACCTCAGCAGTTTGTCGCCTTTGCAATAGCAACACGGCGACCGCATTCCATTCTTTAAAACATCTTAATCAGCTAATTGATAGGTTTGGATAGGTTTGATGTAAATTAAAATTGAATAAACGGTTCAGTTGTTCGTAATGATCAGTAAGTGTAACTTGTGTTTTTTTTTAAAACTTTGAACGGGTGACAAGATCCCGAACTAATATACACCATGAACAATATTCATGATATCATGAACTATTTTTCCGCCGCAATGAAATCATGATTTGATCGGGTTAAAACCATGAGCTGAATTCCCGATTATGAAAATTTTCATCAATGAACCTGCAAATCTACTTTATCGACTCTAGATGTAAACAATAAAAACAATCCGCGGTGGGACCTGCTGTTGGTGAGGAGGCCAAGAGTGGAGTTTGAATCCTACACTGTACTCACTCTGCAATTGTATCTTTTTTAGAGTAGATTAGTTCACAACTTTGATTTCACAATTAGAGATAAAATACTAAGTTCCTCACTCTAAGCTTTCATCTCTCATCTGACACCTCAAACTATGAAACAGAAACATGAAACAAGAAAACAACATATAAGTTAGGATCTTGTTTTCTAATTATCTAATCAGAAATGGATCCGTGTATGTGTAACTGCGAAAGGTGAAACGCCGAAATTTAAAAAGTAGTTGTTCTTGACTATTGAATGATAAAAAGGATGGTACTAGGAGTAATGATATTATAATACAATCTATTATAATCGAAATAACTTGAATTTTCCATTTGGTGTTTTTCTTTTGCCCCCGGAGAATTGTACAACTATAAATCGAGGCATTAGGAAATGTCATCAAATGTCAATGGTCCTTGCATTGTTCTACATTGTTAAGGGGGTCCTCTACTCTCAACGCCCAAAATTGAGAGGTTGTTTGGGGAGTAAGTTCCGATAGATAAGAAATAAGCAGAGGGATTAACGTCCGAATTTGTGCAGTACTATTTAAAGTTCACATACAGCTTCATCAAATATCCCAGGTGGTACATGAACTTCTTAAAGCCCGTCCCGTACCCTATACATCATTAGAGACACGACCGGTTGACGTAGACTGCGTTAAACGGTTTGATGCATTATAATGGTCAAAATGTTAGATAAGGCTACCCTTAAACCGAGTTTTGTATATGTTAGAAAATTCTATTATTCGCACTTTTGCAATTATTTGGCGGCCATGAAATGGGAAGTTTGGGTTGAATGTTGGTATGATGAAGGGGTAACAGTTGTGTTAGTTGTGATGGTTGTGGTGATATGATCGACCAGATGGGACCCTTATCCTTATTTCGTTTTTGATTGTTGAGGGTCTGTTTGGACATTCAAAGTTATTCATTATTTATTGAATGATAATTTCTATAATTTAATTGATGATCGCAAAAATTTCCTACTGATTGATGTTATTATCTCGTGCAGCTTACGAGAAATGATTAAGTTAATATTATACAGTGTTTCAATTTTTCGTTAAGGTCGTAATTTTCGAGATTGCCACATGGTATGCTACACACTTAGATTTTTTTAAAGAAATCTGTAAAATTTTACTGAACTTTCAACAGCTGAACGTTCGGTAATCCGATTTAACGGATTTCGGTGAAATTTTACAGTTATTTGTAAAAAAATATCGAAATTTATTAAACTTTTACAGATTTCTGTAAAAAAAATCTAAGTGTGTACCCTTGCCGTAAGCTTGCAAGATGCTGATATATGCGCTTTTGAAAAACGTAGGTGCCGTTTCAATTTCCTTGTCATGTTTGCAAATGTACACATGGTATGCGAAGGATGAAGGGAAAATTGAAACTATTTCTTAGACACCGCTGGATACCAACTGACGAGAGTATGCAACGGTTAGATGAGATAAAGAGATATTGCAATCAAACTAATTCTCTGTTGCTTTGGGAATCAAATTGGTTGGATTATAGATGTGGAGCAGGATTTTAAGCCTTTTTCTTGGTCATCTATGGAAGCAGTTTATTTAACACCGCGTCGTTGCACCTTGATACCTGGCATCAGCCAGCAATTGGCCTAGGCTACTTACCCACCGCTGGCTGCCAGCTTGCTCACAGCAGTTTATTCAACACCTCGTCGTTACGCCTTCCCAGCTGGCTGTCAACTGATATGAAACGGTAAGTTTGAGACATTTCAATCAAATAAACTCTTTTCCTTGGAAGATCGAATTTGTTGTCCTGAAAAGGACGGTTTTTAGATGGAGAGTATGTTTTCACAAGTTTACAAAATTAACTAGAGGGTGTTTCGAACAAAATTTGGTTGACTTAAACTTGACACATTTCCTTTCATCGTGCATTAAAAATTTTTGCACACCTCTCATTTTGACGATGTGTGCGTGTAGCATCATGCCTTTATTTTGATTTTGAGATTCGCACTTCAGTTATCAAAATGTCGTCGAATGGAGAGAAGCAACGCATCAAAATTTTGCACGTGCATGGCGAAAATCTAAACTACTCTCACGCCAAGTTTGCGAAATTGTTGAATGTGGCTAAATCAACTGTTACCAACGTATTAGAAGTGTTCGGTGAACGTTTGTCGACAGCCAAGAAAACTGGATCAAGGGGAAATCGAAAGCCGGAGGCCACAGCGACGACAAAAAGAGTTGCCCGCTGTTTCGAGCGGAACCCCAACCTTTCCGTCCGAGATGTCGCAAAGAAGCTGGGAGTGGCGCCTTCAACCGTGGATAGAGCTAAATAACGAGCTGGACTGTCGACTTACAAGAAAGTGGTGACTCCAAATCGCGACGATAAACAAAACACGTCGGCCAAAGCACGATCGCGAAAGTTGTACACGACGATGCTGACGAAGTTTGATTGCGTGGTACAGGACGATGAAAGTTACGTCAAGGCAGACTTTAAACAGCTTCCTGGACAGGAATTTTATTCGGCAACCGGACGGGGAAAGGTGGCAGATATTTTCAAGCACATTAAACTGTCAAAGTTCGCGAAGAAATATCTGGTGTGGCAGGCCATATGTACCTGTGATTTGAAAAGCAACGTTTACATTGCGACCGGAACCGTCAATCAGGAAATTTATCTGAGCGAGTGCCTACAAAAACGTCTACTGCCTTTCCTGAAGCGACACAATTGTTCCGTTCTATTTTGGCCGGATTTGGCATCTTGCCATTACGGAAAAAGGCCATGGAGTGGTATGCTGCCAACAACGTTCAAGTGGTGCCCAAGGACAAGAACCCTCCCAACACGCCAGAGCTCCACCCAATCGAACAATATTGGGCCATCGTCAAGCGGAACCTTAAGAAGACTCAAAAAGCTGTTGTGAGCGAGAAACAGTTCAAGGCAAACTGGCGTTCTGCGGCGAATAAAGTGGACAAGGAGACTGTACAAAATCTTATGGCAGGTGTTAAACGAAAGACCCGGCAATTCGCATTCGGTAAAAGGAAGCTTCAGCTGGATATTTCTCCTGTATTCTGTATTAACTGAACTTGAAAAGAAAAAGAATTTGACTTATTAATAAAAACTTTGATCGACTCACACACATTACTGTTTGACCAAATTTTGATCGGAACACCCTTTATAAAATGCTTGAAGAGGACCTGCGAGCACTCGGAGTTTTTGAGCGACGGGTGTTAAGAACCATCTTTGGTGGAGTACAGGAGGACGGACTATGAAGGCGAAGGATGAACCATGACCCGCGCAACTCGCCGGCGAACCCAGTATTCATAAGGTGGCAAAAGCTGGAAGGATACGCTGGGCAGGACATGTTGCGAGAATGCCGGGCAACTATCCTGCAAAAATGGTGTTCGACGGGAATCCGGTTGGTACAAGACGACGTGGGGCGCAACGAGCAAGATGGCCAGACCAGGTGGAGCAAGGCCTAAGGGGTACAAGGTGCCCAAGGGATTGGAGAGGAGCAGCCACAAATCGGGCATTATGGAGGGATATTGTGTATCAGGCTATGTTATAGTATCGTGACGTTATGCCATGTAAATTAATAAAAAAATAAAATAACGTTTACTAAAATGTCAATATCTTTGAATCCAGTGCACCTTTTTTAAATCATTTTTTTTTAATAAAAATGAAGCTAAATAAATTTGCTTGTGTTAGCTTTAATATTGTGTCCTGATTAAGAAATGATTTCGGAGTTTTAATATAGTTTATTGCATTTTTTTTTTCATTTTTCTGCAAATTTTATATAAAAATATCGTTTTAATCAACATTTTCAATAACACGATTCAAAAATTCATACTATAATTGGGTCTTAAAGCGAGTAGTGGAGCTTTAAAGCTGTTGTATTTCAGCAATATTTTTAAGTGTTTCACAAAAATACTAATAACTTCAACAATTTTCAACCGATTTCATCCGTTTAAGGCTGAAAATATTTAAATCCGTAAAATTTTTCTTCCGTTTTTAATGAAATTTAAAATCCAATTATAGTTGGAATTATAGAATCGTGTTATCTCATTTAAAATGTTGATTAAGACGAGATTTTTGTGGAAAATTTGCAGAAATTGTTTGTGTCTTGTAATGTCAATTTACCAAATGCACAGTATAACTTAGCACAGACTTCATATTTAAGTAAGGAACGTCTCCTAGGCAGCCATGAATGATATAGAAGGGGTACACCTTCGCGAATTGACTTAGTTTTTCGGCAGTCGTGGAGCTGTGCAGATCGAGATCAGCTGTGGAAAGGAATTTGCGGTAGCAGGCACCCTGGAGGGTGTACTGGCGGGCAGTCGTTGCCCAGAGGGGCATGAGATGAGAATGGAAAATATTTAATGAGATTGACAGTTACACGATGTTTAGTCGCACCCCCTCACTTCGCTATTGGTAAAACGACTACATTGCCCAGGCTACGCCAACCAGCGTCTTCATGTTTCAGCTGGCAGTCTTTTGTGATCATATGATTCGTGGAGGTGTGAGCTAGAGACTTGTGAGGACCAAAGGTCGGTTTCACTCTCCTTCCTGGTTGTCAACTCACCATTTGAAGCCCACATACATAATTTGATCTTCAGATACCCAAAAAATTATACCTGCTTAATCTATAATCGAATAAACGACGTTCCAACACATGACTTACATTCATTTGTACAAGGCAGGCAGATACTAACAATTTGTGCTATGCTCTAGAGTTTCCGGAATCCTTGTTGGAAACTGTTATTCTTCTTCCTTAGCGTTTCAAGCTTATTGCTTTCGCAATTAGTTTTTTGCTTTCGCAATTAGCTTATTGCTTGCTCTCAACTTAGTGTTCTAAATGCACTTTCACAGTTATTAATTGAGAGCTTTCGATGCCAGGTACCATTTTTGCATAAGCATGATTGTGTGGCAAGTACAATCATACCCTGTGCCCAGGGAGTCGAGAAATTTTCCTTAACGAAAAATTCCTAGACCAGTCCGGGGATCGAACCCTGCCACCTCCAGCATGGTGTGGCTTTGTAGCCGCGCCTTCACCAACTGAGCTAAGGGAGGACCCCGGAAACTGAGATAACGCAGTCAAATTGCAAAAAATAGGCCTGGTGGAAACTGATAAAAATTGGCAACATGCATTTTGTTAAAATCAAAATGACTTTCCTCTTCATTTCGGTACTGGCCTCATTGCTACTACGACCATTGCCAAATTGAAAATTCGTAATCGTTAGGGCCCCGGGGATACCGTTCGTAGGCTTCCCAATAGAAGTTTTTGGAGCACAATACTGGACCGTAACTCTGATTTTTTTCATCTGAGCTTGCACAGATGGAGAAATGGAAAATGGGAAGCGCACTGATGCTCGATAAGCGGGTTTTGTAGACGATGACACCGAACTGTTTCACCTTAGCGAAGTGTCGCATTCCGGATGAAAATCGCGCAAAACTTTTCAAAAGGAGCTATCTAACAATGACATGCTCTCTAGTAAACAATTCTCTTTCGTTAGTAACTATGTTATCCCTACATGTTTCGTCGAACATTATGCAAGGATAATGTGGTTGTCCGTACCATGATCTTTCGATCTGTGGATAGAAATCGGTTGAAATTATTATAACGACACCGTATTAAATGAAAGAGAACGAAAGTTTTCTCATGGTTTCAAGCTTTATGAATAATGTTGCTGGAAATATTCTTTATTTCTTTTAAATTTCTAAATTAAAGGGCCACCCCAATCGAAAATGAAGTAATCGCGATATGAAATACCACCTACAATGTGTTAACAGTGTCATACGATGATAGAGGAGTGACCACCTTGGTGAAATATCACAAATCAAATGTCAACAATTTTTGATTTCTTTATTTATTTTTTTTTTTACTAAAAGAACCATCTTAATAGAAACAATTAAACCACTCCAATGAAATTTTACAGATGAAATGTTTTTTTTTTTGAGTTTTATTTTTATTTTCCGTCGGCCTATTTCCTCACATGGTGACAATCACCGACGCCAGGAAGACGACTTCGCCACCTGGACCATACCTATCGATGAATATGAGCCGGAACCAACGGCTTTACTTCCCTTGCGAAGGAAGACGTGACCGGATTTTTTTCTCCTCAGAAAAACCACCGACGTCGACTGGGACTGAACCCAGACCCACTGGGGTGCCAAGTAGCAGTCACGCTTACCACTACACCACCGACGCTGGCAAATGAAATGTTAATAATGCAATGAAAACGAAACGTGTAGTGTTTTATCGACTTTACAAACTTTACATTGCTAGCTGAAAAAATTTCTTCCATGCAAAGTTTTGTTAGCTTTATGTATGAATGTACTTTGTTCTCTCACGACCAAAGCGCATATACCACAGCAAGAAGATAGAAATGTACTTTTGTTTCTCGAAAATGAAGAAACGTACAAAAAACTTTTGTTGTACTTTCATTTAATTCCACTGCCTCTATTGCTTATCTTGACAGATACGCGTATTTCGTCTACTATGTGCAGACTTCTTCAATGTCGTGTACCAAAACTCAACTCACGAAGTCTAGTTTTGGTTTCACAACACTGACGACCTCTGTATATTGTAGACGAAATACGCATATTTGTCAAGGTGAGCAGTATAGGTAGTGGAATTAAATGGAAATAACTAACCTCTCTTCTCATTTAATTGTTACAGGTATTCCACTAAAATAGCTCGCACTCACCAGGATACATATTACATGTTTACTGTGTCCTACAATGATATAGAAGATGTTTAAATACATACGTACTTATTATCCCATTCAAATTTTAATTTTTTTTTATTATAAGGACCACCTTTATTGAAAACAATTTTACCACCCTGAATGAAATATCACATATTAAATATCACATATTAAATGTTTGCCGTCTCGAATGAACTAAAACGTCTACAGCAGACGTACAGTTTAAAGAGACGTTAACAAAATGAATCACATATTAAATGTTAACAATGATCTACGGTGACACAGGAGATGTGTAAATACTATTGTCTTCATTATTCCATTCAAATTCTCAATTATTTTTCAAAAGACCACCCTAATGGAATAAAAGTGAGTATACTCCAATGAAATATCTGGTATAGATAATGGGCTAAGATTATGAAAGAGGTGTTAAAATAATTCAAAATCCCATTCAAATTCTGATATTATTGGATTTTTTTTTAAATTTTCGACAAAAGGGACCAAATTCAAATTCTGATATTATTGGATTTTTTTTAAATTTTCGACAAAAGGGACCACTCTTATGGAAAATAAGTGGGCCACTGTGACAAATAAAGGGTGATACGGTCAAAATTTGGTCAAGGGAAAACGCGTGTAAATCGGTGAAATCGTTTATTTAAAAAATCAAATTAAATTTCTTTTTCAAGTTCAATTAGTATAAAATTCAGGAAAAATATTCAGTTAGGCTTCCGCTTTTCCAAATCCGAATTGCCGGGCCTTACGCTTGACCCCTGCCATCAGATTTTGTACAGCCACCTTGTCCACCTTCTTCGCCGCAGAAAGCCAGTTTGCCTTGAACTGCTGCTCGTCCTTAGCAGTTTTTTTGGCCTTCTTTAGGTTCCGCTTGACAATAGCCCAGTATTTCTCAATTGGGCGGAGCTCTGGCGTGTTGGGAGGGTTCTTGTCCTTGGGAACCATCTGCACGTTGTTGGCGGCGTACCACTCCATGGCCTTTTTACCGTAATGGCAAGATGCCAAATCCGGCCAAAACAGTACGGAACAACCGTGTTTCTTCAGGAAAGGCAGCAGACGTTTATTCAAACACTCTTTCACGTAAATTTCTTGGTTGACAGTCCCGGAAGCTATGAAAATGCTGCTTTTCAAGCCACAGGTACAGATGGCTTGCCAAACCAGATATTTCTTTGCGAACTTTGACAGTTTCGTGTGCTTGAAAATATCTGCTACCTTTCCCCTTCCTTTTGCCGTATAAAACTCCTATCCCGGAAGCTGCTTGTAGTCGGCTTTGACGTAGGTTTCGTCGTCCATTACCACGCAGTCAAACTTCGTCAGCATCGTCGTGTACAGCCTCCGGGATCGCGCTTTGGCCGTCGTATTTTGTTTATCATCGCGATTTGGAGTCACTACCTTCTTGTAAGTCGATAGTCCGGCTCGATGCACGGTTGTAGACGATACACCCAGCTTATTTGCGGCATCTCGGAGAGATAGGTTAGGGTTTCGCTTGAAACTACCGGCAACTCTCTTTGTCGTCTCAGCGGCTTCCGGTTTTCGATTTCCCCCCGATCCAGACTTCCTGGCTGTCGACAAACGTTCCCCAAACACTTTAATTACATTTGTAACTGTTGATTTGGCAACTTTTAGCGATTTTGCCAACTTTGCGTGCGAGTAGCTCGGATTTTCGCGATGCGCGAGCAAAATTTTGATACGCTGCTCTTCTTGCTTGGACGGCATTTTGACAACTGAAGAGTGAATTCCAAAATCAAAATAGGAGCAACATTCTACACACACACATCTTCAAAATGAGGGGTGTTCAGGTTTTTAAATGCAAAATTGAAAGAAATACGTCAAGTTGATATTGATCAAATTTTGACCGTATCGCCCTTTGTCACAACTATCATGATGACAATGGCTTATAATTATTTAAGAGATGTGTCAATACTTTGATCTTCTATATTGCATATTTTTTATTATGGAAAATAAGCGAGCCACCGTAATGAAATTCACACATAATCTGCAGGCAGTTGCCAACGTTGATATAGGATATGTTTCAACTCTATTGCCATGAATATCTCAGCAGTTGAATTCAAATCATTCAAGTAAAATTTAATTCACTCCCCAATTTCAAAAATTGTCCTAGAAAGTCGATTTTTTCAAAACATTTTTTTTTTCGGGGTATCACCAATTCTCAACATTTCATGCATTCCTAGGACCTTCGGCATAAAAAAAAATCAATTTCGAAAATTTCATGGAGATATTTCATGGGTCAAAAAAAGTCAAACTTTGACCGCTTTGGAGGTCCACGTAACGAAGTCGGATTGAGCTCAAATTTGGCATGGGGACTTTTTTTGAGGAGTCAAAACTTTTGAGCACTACTTTATTTTTTAAATTCGAAAAGTTGGTTTTGGCTGGCACCCTAAAAAACACTCACACATCCAAACCAATACTCCATGACTCTGTCCTCTGTGTTTGAAAACAACCGCTCAAATGCACGTGATTGGTAGGTTCTTGTTTTTGACGGTGCTTCTCATTTGTTAATTTTTCAATAGGTTAATATTTATTGGAACTGATATTGGAAGCGACGCGTAGTGACTGTCCCAATCGATTGGTGCAAACATTTTGGAAATCGATCGTGACATTACTGAGTCATTTTCGTTCGAAGACTAATTATATTTTGTGACGCTTCAACTTTTCGCTCTCGCAAAATGCACCCCAGTATTGAAAATATAGACGTAGTCCTACGCCAAAGCATGGCATCCGGGAGAAGATCAAGGGCAACTCCAAAATTTCCAATCGAGAACGGAGGCGTATTATACAGATTGGTGAGACTTAAAAGTTATTAACTTCGGAAATAAAACAGGAAACTAGCCTTCTCATAACGAGGAGGCGTGTTGATCAAATTTAGCGAGGATGTTGATATCTGAATTATAAGACAAAAGCCAAAAAGTCCGACCTCACCCCAAAGCACTATTAAATGAGATTGGATTTCGCCAAGCTAAATGAGATGAAGTGATTTTTTCCGACTAAAAAAAGTTCAATCTCGAAGGTCCTGACTGCTGCGCACATTATTGGCATGATCTTTGGAAGAATCCACAGGTAAAGTTGAGCAGGTTGGGCTGCTTTTTCGCGACGAGATAAAACTCCTTTTGTTACAATTTCGACTTGAATAAATTCAGAGAGCTGCTGGACAATGTTCTCATTCCATTTACTGAGAATATTATAGACCACAACTTCATCTTTTAAAAAGATAACTCTGTTTTGAAAATTGGAAATATCTTCTCAACACCATGGGATCCCAGTAGTGAACAGCAGTTTCTGCTAGAACCAAGGATGTGAAGAGAAAGTATTGATAGGTCCGATAGAAGTAGTTTGAAATTGAGCGTTACATTTCCCCACCAATTTGCTTGTCCCGGGATTCGGGATAAAATTTGTTGCTTGTTCCGGGAAATCCCGGGATCCCGGGATTTTTGTAAATGTGCTTAAAAACTCAATTTTGTGGTTAGGAATATGTTTTATTCATCAATAAAAAACGAAAAGGTGAGATATGTCAGTAACATATCTGCAAAGTCGACGTAGGACTGCTTGTTGATGTGGAGGAATTGTAATAGAATTAATAAATATCTACTATATTTTGTTCAGTCTAAAGACTCATCAAACTATCTGTGATGGCCTGAATTTTCTCCGGGCTCTTGAAGTAACACAATGTTGAAGTAACGCCATGTAGTGAAAATGTCGATTTGCATATTGTTTTGGTCGCCCTGAAAAGAACGGGTTGTATTAATTGTCGGGGGAACATGGTACGTATCAAATTTGCTTCTCGGTCTTCTCAAGTAGCAGGATGGCCTGAATAATTGGTAGGAAACCACCCTAAGAAATTGTCAGAACAGAGAAAATCAGGATTTACATATAGATAGACGCGGCTCGGCCATTTTATCCGGGCTCTTCAAGTTACGCCATGTTGAGACGGTGCGTTGTAATGCTATTTTCATTACTCGATTAGCTCATAAGATATTAATAAAACAAACTCTTTAATTTGGCAAATTGTTTTGTTCGCCCAGAAAAGGGCGGGTTTCATCAATTGTCGGAACGGAACGCGATCGAAATTTGTATGTATGGCCTGAATATTTGATAGGAATCCACTGTATGTACTGCCATCGTCAGCTGCTTTTTAAGTCACGACCAGCTGGGCATTGCTGGGCACTGCTGGGTACCGAGCGATGCTCCTGGGTGCTGCCTAGCTTTTCCTCCCACCGGGAGATCCGCGCAGCTCCAATGCTGCCGAACGAATGAGGCATTTGTTCGGAAATGTGCCTTTTATCATGGCATCGGGTACCATTGCATGAACAAAAGGGGGTATCAACTAAAGCAATGTGAATCAAATTCATTAAAAGGGGAGGGGAATCAGATATTTCGCCAAACACTAGCGTGAAACAGAATCTACCTCTCGAGAACAAAGAATAAGAAGAAGAAGACGATGGGAGACGTCTCTTGCTTAGATTTGAAAACTGTGCTAGGAAATTTGGTTAATTTACTCTGCGAATCGAAATTATAAATTATAAGACATCACCTTACATTTACGTTATTTTTGATAAGTTAATGTTAAAAATCAATTAACTTGATTACTAAAACTGATACGTAGAATTATTTCCAATCGATTGGTGCAAACGATATGAAAATCGTTTATGCAATGACTTAGTTATTATCGCTCAAAATATCCAAAACGACCCGAAAGACGTAGTCCTACGTCAAAAATCAATGGTTCAAATCAAGTAACTGGTCTTATCAATTTGAATTCTTTCTCTGAAAATACGACTTCAAGAAGCAAATGTTATTAATGCTTTCATCGGACAGTGAGGTTCGCATTTTAGAACAGATATTTCTGGAGTTCGAAAAGATGCGCTCGCTATCGGTTACGTTGATTTGATTGATTTTAAGCCGCCGAAAATGATTTCAAGATTCGGGCTCAACTTACCATGTAGCTTAAAAAGTGATAGCTCTTTCGCAATTACTTCTGAAAAATCAATCATTGCCGAATCAGTCTGGGACGGGTTGGCATATTCCTTTATAGCCGATTCTAGTTCTTCACGCATGCTCGATGGTGTCGATCTTGAATCGTCTTGCATACAGGACAATCCAGCATTCAACTTTGCAGCATCATCATCGGTCTGTCTTTGGCAGTCTTGCAACAATCGAGCTCCCAGTTCCTTGGTGAACTTAATCATTTGCGTTTTCGATGAGCTTTCCAGTTCTGCTGGCACTTGCGTTGACAACGGAAGACCTTGAAGGAACTTCAGCGCTGTTATTATTTCCTTTTGACGCCGTTCGTTGATTCTTTTCGTGATTGCATCGAAGAGGTAGTTTCCAACTTTGGAGTTACTTTTCTTAAGCTTCGAATACAAGAAACTTAAGCTGCCTACCGCAGACAGCAATGTAGCATCTCGTCTTCCCAATGCTTCCGAAGCGAGTCTGATTGGCTGAAGAGCTTCCTGAAGGTTTTTTGCAACCACGAAATCACTGTCCAACATATGTATGTATGTAAAAGATACCACTCATCGTTGCAGGCACAGCCATAAGACAGTGGATCGTCCTCTACGAATGATTTGATCAAGTTCGACATCTGCCTGTATTCAATTTAACACTGTCTGAAGGGCCAAAAACGGATGGGCGGACTCGTAAGCAGAGACACTTACGCGTAATCCGCGGGATAGTGAGAATCTCCTTCCAATGCTAGAATCCTACAACCTAATGTCGAACAAGCCATCAAACGTGAGGACTTCCCAATGAGTGGGTAGAAGAGCTCGCCATCAATTCAGGAATTGTTAATGACAGGGAGTTGGCAATTCCACTCTCCCCATCCAAATCGCTTCAATCCGGTGCTCTGATGGTCCCTTCCCAACTCTTTTTATTTGATGTATAATATAGTGATGTTCATATAATAATGTAGAGTATTTTTCTTTATAATAATAATCTTACCTTCCCTGGTCTACCTGGTTGTAAATAATATAATATGATGAAATAACTGAAACAATGATAGACATATGAAAATTATATGCTGCTTGGTGCCTCATTACAGCTCAATCATTGGTAGTTGAATGTAGCTCCGGAATGTGAAACCTTTTTTGCCAAACCATTTCGTAATTAAATGAAGTATAAACATGCATTATGGCCTTTAAGTTTATACTAAATAATAAAAAATATGTACGTATGTATAACATATGGGTCATAATCAGCAGAATTGAAAAGCATTTATTAATTTTAATAATATCCAATGATCTAATTTAATAGAAAAGAACCTTGAGCTACAATGACAAAAAATAGCTATACTATCTGGAACAAACTTCCTTGTACCCTTGAAGCAGATAAAATTTAATTATTATTTTTATTATTTATAATAATAATTTCAACATGTTTTAAATAATATACAATAATGAAAATAATACGATGTTGCAATAAAATACTAAATAATGTATATATAATTATAAAATGCAGCCATTTGCCTCTTCGGCAGCGGTGTTAGTTGCTGACTCTGAAATAACGGAAATTTCCAATGTGATATAATGAAACATAGTTGTCCTGGCAGCCGTTTTGCTAGGAAAATTTAAGCAAACAATAAGGCGAAATAAATTTCCTATGAATATGATTATTGCCTAAAAACGGAAGCTTAATAAATCTGAAATAAAAGGAAATAAAAATAAAAACAAGAGGAAATTTGATCTATCCGCTAACTTTTGTTTCCCACTGGGCCCATAAATGATTCTTTATGCCTGTCTAATAGAAGATGTAGGATCAATGTTAGGTTTTGTATTTTTAATTGTCTTATGATAAAGAAGGGAAAAAATTGCATTAAAAACCATCGTATCTTTTCATATACATAGCGTGAGTTAGGTTGGCTTAGACTCACAACGATGCATAAATGCGAAGAAGAAAATAACATTAAAAATATTGTGAAGGTTTTGTGATAATATAAAATTATAATAACCATTACACTTGTTATGTCTTCAGATTGTGGTCCTGCTACAATTGTAAACGGACTTGCATTATCATAGCCACGAGGGAAAAAATAATCTTAAATTATTATACCTGAAATTAGCACTGAAATTATTATTATTTGAAATTATCACCGTCGGACCGTATTAAGAATACTTCGATTTTTTGTGGCAGGGTAAGATTTCAGCATACTACCTTACCGGGTCGTGCTGCCGATGCCAGGACAGACCGCACCTCCTTGGTGAACACAGACGCTCGGAACGCACCTCCTCAATCTAGCTGAAGTCAGAAGGACAACAGTGCCCAGGCTGCACTACCAGCTAAGTACGCAACCCTTAGCTGGCGGTCTTTGTCATCTCTTGACCCGTGGAAGCATGAGGTAGGAGCTTGTGAGGACCAGGGCTATGTTGCGGGGACGCACGCTCCCTGCCCATTGTCGACTCACCATTTTGCAGCCCACGAAATCACTGTCCAACATAAGACCTGAAAGGCCTATTTCGGAAAGTGTCTCTTTGATGCAATCAAAACCGCGAATGAAGTGCTCCAGCATCGTTTCAGTCGAGTTCCAACGAGTTTTGACGTCCACACACAGTTGAAGTGGTTTATGTAACATTTTCGTGATTTTTTCTTGAAGCAGTGCATTCTTAACAGGCGATTTTCGAAAAAAAATTCACGACTCTTCGAATACGTTTCAGAGACTCTCCAAATCGCGTGGTGTACAAGTCTATAATTGAAATAAATTAGAAAAATCTTTAATATGAACATGAACATTCCAATATATTTACCCAAAGAACCAACTTCATCATCGTAGTTATCACTATCCGAATTGTCGCTATCTGAATCCTCATTTTCAATTGGTACCGGTGGCTGATCCTTGTACAGGACATCGCAAACCCCCAAGTGAATCGCATGGTTGTAACACTGCTGATGAAGGTAATCCAACAGTCTTCCAAACTTCGTCATCACTCGAGCTCCGTCAGTCATTGATGCTACAATGTTTCCATCCTTAATACCGAATTTCCGGACCATATCCTTGACCATTTCCAAAACCTTTTCAGCAGGTAGTGATCCACGAATTATGCCGAGACCCAGGTTGTAGAATGATCCGTCAGCGAAACGGGCATTCACGTTTAAGTAGCGCTTGTTGCTTAGACTTGTCCACTCGTCCAAAGTGAGACTAACCAGTTTACCGCTATCGATACGCTTCACTATTTCATCCCACGTTTGCTGCTGAGCGTATCCATAGTATTCGGCGACCAGCTTCACGACGGATGTATTCGACGTTGGCAGAGAATATCCACGATCTGCGATCGATTGTCTGATGAACTTGCTGTTGGTGATTGCATTGATCGAAAATCCGTCCTCTGCTGCCAGCCGAGCTACAATTTCCGCCAGTAACTGACGTTTAACGAACTTGAGCATCGATACTTGTTTCACTGGGACATTCGGTGTGGGTGATTTAACTTTCGCAGCAGACTCACTAGGATTTGTGGGGGGTTTGGAATCCATATCATGTTTGTTCTTCATGTGCCGGAGCAAGCCACTGGTCGAAGAGCCCTTGCACGACAAAATTTGCTCGCACTTCTTCGTGCTTTGTCTTTGTCATCCGCAATTCTATCGAAGTGTTTCCAAATTTCAGCCGTGCCTTTAAAACAATTGGATGTAAGGCTACATTAGCACAAATTTTGTATTACTACTTACTTTGATGTAACGGCAATCCGAAGTTATTCAATGAACACAGAAGCAGTAATCGGTGAAGGAAAACAATGTTTTGAATGGAAATGACAGCTTGCGTCGTATTGGCGCGCGCGCGTGTGTGTGTTAAATGTGTATGCAAAAATGCGAATGCCTACTGAAAGGAATGATGCATTTTCATGAATGATGTATAACATCGATGTAGGTACAGTAAATATGTATGTTAGCGTTGTATGGGTTATATTGAATGCGCGTAAATGGTACACTGAAATTTATTGGGAAGTATCACAGCGAAAAAATATGTAAGAAATGTGTGTTTCGGGACGGTGAAAAATCTTATCCCGAGATTCGGGAAACCCCAGATTTTTCAAGACCCCGGGTTTTTGCCCGGGTATACCCGGGGTGGGAACCTCTAGCGCCAGATAATGTGGGGGCCGAACGGCGCGCTTCTCCCCCCTCCCCGGGGGGCAATCGGCGTGCCAGGGGGTGGGTTTTGTTTTTCGCGCCACCAATGTTTTTTTTTATTCAGGGGGGGTGCTATGCAACAACAAAAATTTTCCTTCTTGGAAAAAAATTAAAAACACCGCGCGAAATCTTCCGGCTCATGTATAAGAAAAGAAACAACCCCAGCACAAAAAAAGGAGGAAAAAAAAAGGAGAGAAAAAAGGGGTTGTTCTTAGCGGGGGTGGGGGGGGCAGGCCGGAAAGGAGGAAAAGCAGACACCAAGAGCGGAGAATCTACCGGGAACAACAACCCCTCCTGTTGTATTGTTGTTTCAGAGAGTTTCATTCTCATGACTTTTATACCATATTAATGTTTTGCAAATAGCCTTAACTTGGACAGAACGGTCAAATCTATATGTGCGCTTTTAGAAATTTCCCCCACTGTTGTACCCGCATTCCCATTCCAATTACTCTGAGCTGCTTCGAAGACGCTTCTGCTGTTCGTGGTCAGGAATTTCACTTTATGCTTTTATTTCTCAAATTAACATTCCAATCACACGGAAAACATAACCACTTCACCTTGCATCATTCCACGGCCTTGTTTATCAAAATATTTTATTTCGGGGGGTGAGTTTCCCCCGCCGTACAATTGTTGGAACTCGAGAACGGAATCCACCGTATGTTGCGGGAAACATTTCAACAATGTTCGAATATGTACCCAAACAGGGGCTGATTTCCATCTGTCATCGCCATTGCTGTTTGTTGATGTTTCATATTTCATTCGGCACCTAATTACCCTTCGAGCGGACCCAAATGGACCGCAATTCATTATGAGTGCCTCGTGTCGCACCACCCCGCTGAAGGTGAAAATGGGATTCCCATCAGTGGATGTTAGCAAAACACGGGTACTCACGGTATAAATTTAATTTCGCATCCATTCTCAGCCGTGACGGAGCATCTCCGATATTAACATTTATCACTTTCGAATTAATTTATTTATGTAGGGGCTCGCTGCGTCGTCTCCCGTGTGCCACCGTTTTCCATTCTCCGATAGTCTCGCCGCCTACTGTTCTGTGTGAAAAGAAACGCCAAAGTGTCACTCTCCGCTTCTCCATCCATCTGAATGGGAATCTAACGTGTGAATATGGGTAGGCTGTTATGGATGTTTATGAACTAGCACTGACGGCGATGGTGGCGTCGATTCCTTCACAAGTACACACAGGGTGAGCACGTATAAAAATAAATCAATTTTCGTGCATTTTCCACGCGATTCACATGGGACGCAATTTCCCTCGCTCAAAAATAAAATATTCAATTTTGGGGATCATCCGTGTGACATACGCGTTCCCACGTAGGTGAAAACACTCGGCAGAGTGGGAAAAACCGTGAAAATATTTTTCCTTTGCTTTCCTATGCCCGCACCGATTTGACAGAGGTTATCAAAATCTGCTGTGACGACGATGGCTCTCGGAGGGCCTATTCCTTCATGAACATGTGCTCCGCATGGATGAGGCAATATAAATGTGACAATGAAACCAACTGACACCATAACATTTGTAAATGTTTTACATTTACTCACCTGTTTCAGGGGCGACTGGCAACAACCATGGGACGTATTAAATGCGAGTTATTCGAGTACCTAGTGCGAGTGGGTTGACAGCTTGAAATTTGTTTACTTTGGTTGGGATGAATGGAGGCTGTATACATATATTTTTTTTTCTTTTGGGACAGTCAATCAATCAATCAATCAATCAATCGACCAAAATGAAGGCGGTGTAAGGGACTTCATTGTTTTGGGGACGAATGAAATGATGGAATCTACGATTACGAGCGTTAATAATCGAATAAATGACAACTTGCAAACTGTTGATGATGAAGTAGGCTGTGCCCTCAAGGTGGTAATATGGTTTGGTGTATGATTTGTTTTCGTGAAAACTTAAATGCATACTTGCAAACGGAAACTTCCAACAAATTCTGCTCCAATATTAAATCAGTCAGCCAAAAACAAAAAGGTTCTAGCTTTGTGTAAGTCGTAAATCACACTATTGTCTATTGACTGACTACTTCAATGGTGAATCCATTTACTTTTGTTACTTAGACTACTTAATGCTAAACAAACTACAGTTCAGTGAAGTCGACGGTAGGAGAAGCACAAGTGCTTGCTATTTCTGTCTCTATTAAATCCAAAGTATTATATATAGTTCACTCACCTTATTGAACATAAATGTTGGTCCAGATGTAGTGATTCCATCGAGTAGTGACAGAATAACGCGATTTTTCATCGAGAAAGTTGCGATTCGCTGCGAAAATTCACTGAGGAGCATCCAAAGTGGAGAAACTGAATGAGGGAGTGAAAAACCCAGCTCTACCGTTCAGCGTACAAATTGCGAAACAAAACCAAAAAGAGAGAAGTAAAGTGATGGATGACATATTGACTGTGATCGGACGTCAGGTTGTTTAGGGGAAGTTGACACGTATAAGAAATGCTCTTGAAGACTTTGTCGAACAACTGAACCTGAACTTAACTCATGGCGCCCACTGATGAGTCGGAGATGTGACATCACCTAACTTGTCAAAACATCGAGTCAAAGTGTTGTGGCGTTAGACAAACATCGATAAGATGTTTGTTATGCTTTCAGATGTTACACCTCCACCAATCAGTGGGTTTCCGGCCTAACAAACGCGCAACAACATCTGACAACTGTTCAGCTGTCTTCAGTGAAAATTATTAATTGCAACTAATAGCGGCCGGAAACAGGCTTCCGTCCGAAGCTATTGTAAATGCCGGATTGCTTTACGGTCCTCACAAGTTCCCTCCTCACGCTTCCACGGGTCTACCGATGACAAACGACCGCCAGTTAAGAATTGAATTGCTTAGCTGGTAGCGGAGTGAATAAGTGAGGGCGTGCGAATCGAGCGTCTGTTCACCATGGAGGTGCAGCTCATACAGCGTCTGTTCTGACATCCAGCGGCTGAATAAGAAATACTCTTCCCCAGAAGCTATACCTAAGATGGTAGCCCCATCACGGCGATAGGGAGCCTTGGGCTAACAACCTACTACTTCCAAAACATTATAAATTTTCAGGAAACCGACAGAGAAATATTACGGACTGATTTAACGGCGGCGGCCTTTAGCGCGAAACAACGGACAAGAACTGGAACATGGAAGGTATTAACCCTAGCCCAGCAGGGTAAATTGGCACAACTTGCCAATGACGCTTGCCGCATGAAACTTGAGATCCTAGGACTGTGTGAGGTCCGTTGGCCAAACATCGGAGAACACAGAATGCCATTGGGACAAAGTCCGCTACATGAAGTGGCTTATGAAAAGGGAGCCTATCAATGACAGATAAGTCGGTGCCAGATTCAGGACAAGGGTTCGAAACCTTACCATAATCCAGTGTTACGTACTAACTGATGCTGCAAGACAAGGAGAACTTCTACAGCCAACTCTATGCCGCCGCAGACAAAATTCCGAAGAGGGATATCAAGATCTGTATGGACGGCTTCAATGCGAAAATCGGATCCGACAACTTGAGCGGTTCGTGGTTTGATGGCTTTACTGAAAATCAAATCGACCACATCTGCGCCGGTAAAAAAAATGCAAACGAAGCTTTCTTGATGTGCGGAATAATTGGTGTACCGATATCACGTCTGACCATCATCTTTTTATCGGCGAAGTACGGCTGCGCATTGCGTGGATTAAACGACAAGAGGAGAAAGTTTGACGACGGTTCAACACTCGCCGACTGGAAGATGCCACGGTGAAAATGTCCTTCGTTGAAGAACTGGAGACTCGTGCTCGAGATATTCCGGAAGGTGGCTGCGTAGATGACCAATGGACTGCCATCAAGAACGCCTTCATCGCCACCAGCGAGAATAATCTAGGTGAGCTGCGCACCCAGAGAAAACAACGAAGCCTGGATGAAGATAAAGGAGCAAAGAGAAGCCAATGCCGCGATAGAGCGATCAAAAACCAGAAGGGGCCAAAGTTTTAGCCCGTCAACGATACTCGGCTCTGGAAAATGAAGTCGACGGGACAAGCGAGCGTGGGCGGACTCTCTGGCTGACGAAGGCGAGAAAGCCGCAACAACCGGGAACATTCGCCTCTAAGATATCTCACGACGCCTAAGCGGGACAAAGATGGATGCGACGATGCCTGTGAAAGACACGAGTGATCAGCTACTAACCGACCCAACTGACCAGCTGAAACAGCACTTTGAAGCACTTTCGCAAGTGCCAGCCAGGCCACCAACACCTCGGCAAGATCTGCTAAGGGTTCGTCAATACCGACGCCCCATCATTACACAAGATTAAAACAGCCATCCAAAACATTAAATCGAACAGAACCTTAGGGATCGATCGCATATCAGCCGAGATGCTCAAAGCTGACCCCATGATATCCGCTCAACTGTTGCATAAATTATTTCACAATATCTGGGACACCGCAACTTTTTCGGCCTACTGGATGCAGGGTATCTTAGTAAAGGCTCCCAAAACGGGTGACCTAACTGTGTGCGATAACTGGCGTGGCATTAAGTTCTACGTAAAGTGATCTTTACGTGGTTTCAGGGGAAGATCTATGCGATTCTCTGGCGGAAGAATGCTGGATTCTGTGCCGGAAGATCCTGTGTGGACCATACTGCCACGTTTCGTATCATTCTGGAGCAGGTCAACGAATTCCAAGAGTCCCTTTATTGGTGACTACGAAAAAGCCTTCAACCGACTCAATCGCGAGAATATGTGGAGCGACCTAAGACGCTAGGGAATCCCTGAGAAAATCGTCCGCCTCATGTAAGCTCAGTACGAGGCCTTTTCGTGCAGAGTGCTGCACCACGGGGTCTTGTCTCATCCCATCCCGTTCGTAGGTAGGATGAGGCAAGGCTGTATACTATCACCCCTACTGTTCCTCGTCGTAGTTGACGAGATACTGGTAGGAGCGATTGACCGTGAACAATTTCGTGGCTTGCTGTGGCAGCCTATTACAATGGAGCACTTAAATGACTTCAAATTGGCTAATGGTTTTGCACTACGAGCCTAACGGCGCTCTGATATGCAGAGTGAGCTCGACGACCTTGCCGAACGCTTCTCATCGGCAAGTTTAACCATCAACAAAACAGTGGAGAATGTTGAAAGCTTCTAGTATATTTGCAGCCAAATAACGTCAGATCGACGTAGGTGCAACGATCAAGAAGGCAAGGACTGCTTTTGCGAGTTTATGGAACATACGGGAAAACAGGCATATCAGTGAACGTACCAAAATCTGAATATTTAACTCCAACGTGAATCTGTGCAGCTACACGCTACTGAAACGTGGTGTGTATCAGTGGAGAACACTCAACGGGTGCAGGTGATCATCAACAGATGCCTGCGGTATACAATTTGGGCTTGGTGGCCTCACAAGTGGATCTCTAATGCTGAGCTTGCTGAGTTGGTGGCATCAGAAGCTGAAAGCATCTGAAATTCGGGAACGGAAGTGGGGCTGGGTCGGCCACACCATACAAAGGGACGGAAACGAAATCTGCAAACAAGCGTTAGCCTGGAACCCAGAAGGACAAAAATAAAAGAAGTTGACGTTTGACCCGGCAACAGGTTAAGACGATAGCGGGCAATCGCTCAGGATGAAGATATTTTAAGTCGGCCTTTTGCATCAACCGGGGTACTTACTTAGTAGGTAAGTAAGTAGCGTTGTTGCCCAGCATTCTTGCAACATGCCCTGCCCAACGTATCCTTCCAGCTTCCGCCACTTTCTGGATGCTGGATTCACCGTAGATTTGGGCGAGCCCCTGGTTCATCCTTCACCGCCACACACCGTTCCTCCTGAACAACGCCAAAGATGGTCCTAAGCACGCAACATTAAAACAACCAAGTGCTTGCAGGTCCCCTCGAGCATTGTCCACGTCAGATGCTTGTAGAGAACCACTGGTCTTATTATCTTTAGTACATAATACATTTAGTGCGGGGTCTTTGTTGATCGCAAGTTCTTCTGGAGCCCATAGAAGGCACGACTTCCACTGATTATGCGTCTTAGGAGTTCACGGCTGTTATCTGCGGTGAACAAGGATCCGAGTTAGGCGAATTCCTCCTCGGCTGTTGAGCCCAGTTCTTTACATGACTAACCAGCTTAAAGTTAAACAACAGGCATTAAAGTACATGCCCTTGTCATAGTCTTTGGCGTGATTCAAATGAGCTAGAATGTTTTCTCGAAATTTTCGCGTAGTTTTGCACACCGTCCATCGTAGCTATTATAAGTCTTGTGAGCTTCCTGGGAAAGCTGTTCTTGTCCATAATACTCCATAGCTCTGTGTGGTCGATAATGGCGTACGTCACCTTAAAATCGATAAACAGGTGATGCGTCGGAAGCTGGTATTAACAATATTTTAGGAGAATTTGCGGTACAATGAAGATTTGGTCTGTTGTCGAGCACCCGTCGGTGAAACTGACCTGATACCTTTCCATGAACTCATCTACTGTTGGTAATAGATGATGAAAGATGATTCTGGGATAACACTTTTTAGGCGGCATTTAGGATTGTGATCGCTCCATAGTTCTCTTACTCCAAATTGTCGCCTTCTTGTATTGGAGGCAAATAACCCCATGCTTCCATTCCTCTGGTAGCTGATTGGTTTTCCAGATTTGGACTGATGCAGACGGATAGACATCTTCTACAGGCCCATCTTGATGAGTGCAGCTCTCATACAATCCTTGCCAGCCGTCTTGTTATTCTATTGGATGGTATCCTTAACTTTTCTCAGAGTGGAAGCTGGTTCGTTTCCATCGTCATCCGTGCTGATGTAGTCATTTCGTCTGCTGTCTTGGTTGTCTGCGCTTGCGTCTTCTGCATCATTTATGTGTTCAACGTAGTGCTACTTTAGCAAATCAATTACCGCACGTCCAGAATGCTCCCATCCTTATCCCTACACCTCTCCGAGATGTTTTGAGCTTCTGATAGAACGTCCCCGTTTCTTGAGTGTGGTACAGCTGCTCCATTTCTTCACAATCCACTTAGTTTTGTTCTCCCGGATTACGCTGGTTTGCTGTTGCCACTTCCGTCTCAAATTGTCCACGTTCTGCCGGCTCTAGTGCTGAAGCATTACTACCCACGCTGCGTCCTTCTCCTCCAAAATCTCCCTACACTCCTCTTCGAACCAATCGGTGCTTGGGTTCTTTTCCACATACCCGACGACGTTCTCAGCTTCGTCGTTGATGGCTACTTGATATTATTCCCTGCAGACCTCAAGATCACCCTAATCCGGCAGCGATGCTTCAACAGTCTGGACTATGGCATAATTCGACACAGTCTTGGAATATGGCAAGATTCGATTGAACATCAACCATCACACACTGTGAGTGGTCCCAAAAGCATACTTACTGTTCGGTCCTAATCAACCCTTGAACATTTCAAGTAATCTTGTCTTCCCTATCGAAAACTACCATTACACTTTGTGAGCGGTCCTAACAGCATCCCTAACCTTCCTAATACATTTGGGTCGAAATTACCCGAAACGCACCCTCGAAATGCAATAACTTTTTAAAATAACAACCTGTAGGTCGGAAATCTCATGACATTTCCTGTGCCAAGAAAACGTTTATTTTAAGGAACAATTTTAATTTTTCGCCCTTTTCTGATGTGCTTTACAACATAAGTTAAGAATATTGCATTCAAGTCATAATCGACCCGGAATTCATCCAATTATTTCTCAGTCATTTTATAATCAAACTTTAATTTTTGTACAATCAAAATATTCGTTGATACTGGTATGAATCTTATGACTCTAACTAAATGTCTTGGATTGGACGTTTAGAATCTGTGCTGGTGGATAGTATGTGGACTATTTATTTATGAGTTTGCCACTTATGAGAATCGTCGCCAAATTTAACTTATTTGTCCTCTTGTATGCTGAATTACCTTGAGGAAGCAACAGGATAATTGATAACATACCATATAACCAGGTCAGGGTCACATTGGACATCCATAGACATGGGCAGATTGGTTACAGTTTCCCCTAAAAAGTGACAAATTTATGATTTCAACAGACCCTAGTCGTGCGCAATATCAAAATTTGAAGAATTTCATAAACAATGCATCAAAATAGGCCAATGTAGTTCTCTGCCTAACTTAGTCAACTTGGCCAACTTAGCTGCTCTTTAATTCTGCACTATTTATCACTCCTATGAACAGTCAAGTGTGTCTGGCACAGTTGACGTATCCAAAACAACTGTCAAATCGTATGGAAAATGTTCGTTTTGGATACAACATGGCGGCACGTTGGCCGGTCTATTACTTGAGTGTCTATAATCACTCCTCATTATTTTTTAATTGCCCGCATACCTACACTGAGTGAAATAAATATAAGGACAAGACTCAACAGGCTTCCGCTGCGTTTATAGTTTCTGTTACCTAAGTTTTTGGTCAATATTCTAGAATTTACATAAAACACTGCTCTACTGGTTTGATTAATTTGTGATGCAAACTCTAAATAAATTATTAAAAATAAATTAAAATTTCCAAGGAAAAAGAAAGGACAAATAAATTTCAACAAAAACGTTTAGTGCAGTTTAGTGCATGACATTAAGAGTCATTAAGAGTAATTGCAAAACATAATTGTCCAACTTGCTCCATTCTTCGACAATAGCAGTTCAGAGTTGAAGAAGGGTGTCAAACATACGCCCATGTTTGAAAACACTCCGGGAAAGTAGGCCCCAAACATTCTCGATTGGATTGAGATCTGAGCTACATGCTGGCCATTCGAGAACAGGGATGTTACTATTCGAGAGAAACGATTTCGTGTTACGTGCAGAATGGCAAGCGGCGTTGTCCTGCTGAAATATCATGTTGTCATCCATAATATTATCAGCGAATGGGATCAAACCTTCGTCCATACTTTCCAGAATTCATTCTGGTCGAAATGAAACACACTTGTATTTTTCCAGGAAGACTTAAACCTGCTCAGATCATCAGAGTATCTCCTCCAAAATTTCTCGATTCCCTTTGTGGCTTTTCACGTCTTAAATCCTGCCAACAGCTGGTTGATCCATCCGGTCCATCTAAATTAGCTCAGGGTGTTTTCTGCGCCTGGATTTGGGACACTAGATTTGAAATTCTGGGCTGTGTTTGAGACAACGCCAATCTCATATCATCTTCAACGTTCAATCTGTTTGTTGGCTTCGTTTTGATTTGAAGCAGAGTTGAAAATCCGGCTTTCACAAAGGTATGTTGACACGAATGGGATTAGGATCTTCAATGCCCCCATGGAAACTTTGGGGTATGAGCCATACATAGCACACCAGAACTGGCTCAGTTCCTTTTCATGAAGCAAATCGCGAGACGAAGAATCGTTTTTCAGGTCCAAGTATTCATCCTGTATCTCATCTGGAAGGGTAGCCACATCCAATGAAGATGAAAACGGGTTGCGTACTAAAGCAGCTACTTCTTGCTTCAACTCGGGGAAATACTTCTCAAATTGCGGCTCCAGTGAATCCAAATGTGCAATAATTTCTGATGGAGAGCCGAAGTCAGCTCGTTTGCTCCTTTATCGGTCATATTGCACAGACGATCAAACATGGCAACGTTTCCCATCCTAACTTTTCGGCGCCAATTTTTTAGTTTTTCCGCGAATGCATGAAGATGATCTTGGAAGTGAACAAGATTGGATTGTTTGCCCTGAAGTTTCAAATTCAGCAAATTCAAATGCTAAAAAACATAAGCTAAGTAAGCGAGACGCTTCTGAAAGTCTCCTTCATTAAAATGTGCAAGGAAATCATTTTTCCCTTGAGCTTTCAAAAACGTTTGGATCTCATCCTTCAGCTCGAAAACACGGTTGAGTACATTATCCTTCGACAACCAGCGTGCGGAAGTGTAGAAAAGAAGAACCTCATGATTTGAGTTCATTTCCCTGCAGAGTTCCTTGAATAAACGGGTATTCAGGCTCCAGACTTAACATAGTTAACCATCCAGATGACCAATTCCAGTACTTTCAATAACCCTTCCGGCAACGTCTTGCTGGCAAGAGCATATCGATGGATCATGCAATGGACACCTGCGGCATGTGGGGCAAGCTCCTTGACCTTCTTCTGAGATCCAGATTTCTTGCCAAGCATTGCAGGAGCTCCATCGGTGCAAACCACCCCACAAAGTTTTTTCCACTGCAAGTCAACAGATTCAAAAAACGCCGTGATTTTAGCCATGATATCATCACTTTTGGTAGTAGTTTCCAAGTCACAACAGAAAAGAAACTCCTCCTTTAAATCGCCAGCAGAGCATACGTACTTCACAAACACCAACAGCTGCGCACAGGAACTGACGTCCGTGGATTCATCGAGTTGAATATCGAATAAAGGAGATTGTTTTATTTCTTCCAGAACTTGCTTTTTCACGTCTTCGGACATATGGGCAATTCGTCTTTGCACAGTGTTGTTTGATAATGACACTTGCCGCATTTTCTTTTCACTTGCTTCCCCAAGATACAAATTCACCATTTTCAGCATGCTAGGTTTGATCAGAGTTTCTCCAATCGTATGAGGTTTTTTGTTTATAGCGATTTCCAGTGCTGTCTCATATGACGCCTGCACTACTGCTGTGTTTTGTTGTTGAATGCTGCCAGTGTCAGGGGCACCGAATCTCTCCGTTTCAAGCCAGCTTCATGACGCCGAAAAAAGTCCACATCCTTAGTACTATGCTCGGCATGCTTGGTAAAGAATGTGCACACCAAAAAGTAGTCGTCGGAAATGCCCTAATGCAGTCTTCTCCGTGTACGCTTTGCTAATCCGATCACTACTACATGAATATTAATGTATGTGTGCTATGATGAAGACGTCGTTTGGCTACAGTAACCTTTATTCAGTAAAATGGCGTCGAATCAAGAACGCGTGCGCGAAGCAATTTTGCACAAAAGAGTGGAAAATCCAGATATGTCGCACGGCGATATTGCCAAGTCATTAAAAATCGCAAAATCGACGGTTACTAAAGTGCTAAAAAACTTTCAGCAGCGCTTAACTTTAAAGAGAAAGGTCGGTTCCGGAGGTAACCATGATTCTCGTTTCGTCGCGGAGAGGAAGAAAGTGATTAAAGAATTTAAGAAGAAACCGAATATCTCCGTTCGTGATGTGGCGAAAAAAGTGAAAATGTCTCCATCGTTCGTCCAGAAAGTGAAGAAAAGTGCAGGCTTGAAATCATTCGAAGTAGGTGTTGCTCCAAATCGTAACGACAGCCAGAACAAGAGCGCAAAATCTCGATCGAGAAAATTATATGACACTATGCTGAAGGAATACGACTGCATAATATTGGACGACGAAACATATTGCAAAGCTGACTTTAAGCAGATACCGGGACTACAGTTTTATACCTCGTTGCAAAGAGGAAATGTTGCTGATCGTTTTAAGCAAAAAAAATTGTCGAAGTTCCCAAAAAAATACCTCGTATGGCAGGCGACATCTTCATCACGACTGGCACTCTAAATGGACAAATTTACGTAAAAGAGTGTCTGAATAAACGACTGTTGCCGTTCATTCGGGAACACAACGGTTCGGTGCTGTTCTGGCCTGACCTGGCATCTTGCCACTATGGAAAACTGGCTAAGGATTGGTACATTGCTAATGGTGTAAATATTGTCCCAAATTATTGCAATCCGCCAAATTCGCCAGAACTCCGTCCGATCGAAAAGTATTGGGCTCTGGTCAAGAGGAATCTTCGAAAAACGAATAGCGTAGCAATTGATGAGAAAAGCTTCAGGCGTAACTGGCAGAAAGCTGCAAAATTGGTGACGGATGACACTGTGCAAAAACTGATGGAAGGTGTCAAACGAAAGGTGCGGGCATTTGGATATAACAGGTCAAATTGACTTAACTGTATATGTTTTATATTTGTATTTTAATGAAGTCTTAAATAAATGATTTACTTTTGATTTTCTCATATTTTCCATTTAATACCACTAATTTCCCGTTGACTACTTTTTGGTGTGCACATTCTTTATCCAATTGTCGTTTCAATTTTGATGGCTTCATTGATTCAACACTCAACACAACGCCACAAAGCACGCACTGGGGCTTATCGACGCCATTGACGATTATAGTTGTGAAACCGAATTTCATATAATCCTCGGAATACTTGCGTTTCTTTTCCATGGTGAGGCCGTCTATAAAGTACAACATAATCTTGTTCTTTTCTGTAACTATTTTAAATTTATTGAGTTCTTTATCTATTCAAGTTGACAATATTTAGTTTGCAGTGAATGGCCAGTTCAGTTGTAAAAGAAGACAAAACAAATGAGCCAACTACTACTGCGCATTCATTGAGTTTTTCTTCACGTTTAACGACGCTCCAGGACGCACACTAATGCATCAACTCACATCTCAGTAAAAGGAAAGAGCAAGTAAAAAATGAATCCATTCAATCGCGTGTGCTAGCAAGAAAAAGACAATGGAAGAAGCAACTGTCCTCCGTTGCCTTCCGTTCAAGAACTACTCTGCTCTACTCGAACGAATGATAAGACGCACGAAGACCAAAATATACTCGTTTATTCTTTAAATTCATGCACTTTATAAGTAGGTTGCATTTTATTTTATGGATCAGTTTTTTTTTTATTCTGTATGCATAAAAATTGTCACGCTGGTTAGACGCCCGCGACCCCCCTGGGGGTCGCGGACCACCGGTTGAGAAGCCCTGACCTAGAACAATATTGAATATGAAACAATAAATAACTTATTAAGAGTGTAAAGCGTTGTTTTTGAATATTGTACATATGCATACGTATTATTAAATTCTTGTTGATAACCATTTAATATTTTTGTATCTTTCTGGGATGTTCTAGGTTATCCAAAAAGTCCGAAATGTACTTGAGTTCCGAACTTCAGTTCGGAACAGTTGTAACAGTAGCGTTTAGAGCTGCAAAAGGCTACGCTATGTATTAAAACATATTAAATGATCCTTTTCGAAGGTCCACAGACATTATTTGATAACTTTGTGATGTTCTAGATCATCAAAACTGTCCCTGAGTTCGGAACTTACGATTTATAGTAGTAACTATAACTTTTTGGGCTATACAAAGTAACGCTACGCATTCAACCATATTCAGTTAATATTTTCCAACGTAAAAAAAACATCATGAGATGAACGGTCATTCAAACTGTCCTTGTATTCAGAAAAGTTTTCAGTGTTATCTACAGCGGCAACAGTAGGTGTTTGGAGTGTGAAAAGGGACAATATGTGTTTAACAATATTGATTGAATAGTGTGGAAGGCCAACAGGCATAATGCGACACTCTTCGGATATTTTAGGTACTCCAAATTGTCCATAAGTTCAAAACATAATATCTACAGTTGTAACAGAGGGTTTTTAAGCTATATATGGTGACCACCTACATTCAAACATATTCAATGAATATTTTGGAGGGTAAATAGTCATTATTTTTTAACCTTGAGATCCTCTAGGTAATCCATTTGTTTGGGCTATACAAAGTTACGTCACATGTTCAAGTATATTCGATGAATATTTTCGAACGTAAAAATACATAAGGATTTAATCTTGGGATGGTCTCGGTCATCCAAACTGTCTTGGCGTTCAGAACTTAAAATTAACGGTTGCAACAGTAAATTTTAGGATATACAAAGCTACAATAAATATTCAAACATATTCAGTTAATATTCTGTAAGTCAAAAAACATTATAAAGCAATATGACATGTTCTAGGTCATCCAAACTATCCTTGAGATCAGAACATAGGATTCTGGGCTACGCAAAGCTACAATGTGTATTGAAACATATTCATTGAATATTTTGAAAGAACAACAGACATTATGAGATAATCTTCGGATGTTCCAGGTTACCCAAACTTTCCTAAAATTCAAAACTTAAAATCTTCAGGTGAAGATTTTAAGTTTTGAATTGGAGCTTAAAATCTACAGCTTTTTGGACTAAACAAAGTAACAATATGTATTTGACCAAATTAAGTGAGTCTTTTAGAAGGTCAACTTATATAATGATATATCTTGGGATGTTGAGGTTCATAAAAAATGATCTTGAGTTCAAAACTTAAGATAAACAGTAATAACCGTAGCTTTTTGGGCTATACAAAGCTACGATAAATATTCAAACATATTCAATGAATTTTTTTAAACGTCCAAAGACAATAGTGGGTAACCTTGCTTTTTTGTTTTTTTTCAAACTATCCTTCAAAAATTAAGGTTTATAATTTTAAAAAATATTTCTTGGGCTGAAAAAAAATAGTTTAGTTAGTTAGTTATGCATAAATCACCCAATATTTTTTTATTTTTATTGGTTGTCCGGGCATTTTTTTTATAAAGGTTGGACTCGGAAAAAATGCGACACTTTCTTTTGGGTGTAACTTTTTATCGTGTGAGTAAAAATTAATGAAATTTTGGGTAATACTAGTTTAGAGTGTTATGTTTATGTGTGCAACATGTTATTGCGATCTGTCAAGTAGTTTTTAAGATGCATTCGAAACAAGAAGAGCTACGCCAGCAAATCTTGGGCGGTGATCGATAATCCTGGTCAGTCGCACAGATGGATCGGCAAAAGGCTTGGAATCCACCATTCCACCGTGTCCCGCGTTGTGAAGATGTTCCAGGAGACAAAGACCATCGAGGGGCGCGCTGGAAGCGGCCGAAAACCGAAAACGGAATACCCAGAAGTAGGCAGTACTTTAGGCGCGGAACATAAGGCAGTACTTTAAGAATAACCCGAACCTTTCCACCCGAGACGTGGCCAAAAGGGTCAATTCGTCGAAGTGGTTCGTCCAGCAGACCATGAAGCGGGCTGGGCTACGTGTTTTTAAGGTCAGAAAGGCGCCCAACCGGACTGACAAGCAAAACACGGTGGCCAAATTGCGTGCGCGGAAGCTGTACCGTGAGTGGCTGGTCAAGCCAGGCTTTCTCGTCATGGACGACGAGACATATAACAAGGCGGACACCAAACAAATCCTCGGCCTCGAGTTTTTTGTCGGTACGTCCCGCATGGAGGTTCCGGAAAAGTTCCGGAAGAGAAAGATGGACAAATTCGCGAAGAAGTACCTGTTGTGGCAGGCGATCTGCGAGTGCGGACGGTACAGCAAGCCGTTCGTTACAACCGGCACCATAAACGGGCAGATTTATCGAGAGAAATGCTTGCCGAAGCGCTTGCTGCCATTCCTCCGCTCTCACCGTGGTCCCACGCTGTTCTGTCCGGATCTCGCTTCGTGCCATTACGCCAAGCCTGTAATGGATTGGTACGAAGCGAAGGGCGTTAATGTCGTCCTGAAGGAGGCGAACCAGCCAAATACACTAGAACTTCGTCCGATCGATAAGTTTTGGGCGATAATGAAGAAGAAGTTGAAGAAAAGCGGAAAAACATTCAAAATCGATGAAGCTTTGAAGAAAAACTGGGAGAAATTGTGTAAGGAAGATGGACAAAGCCTCGCCCAAGATCTCATGAGCAGTGTTAAGAGAAATGTACGAGCATTCAGATTGGGGGAGGAAATTCAATGAATAATGAATAAATGCCAAAACATAGCTAATATATAGTTATTTAATCCCTGGAAATTTGAGAAGTATCCGATTTAAAATGAATTTTTGGTGATAATTTTTTCCGAGTCCAGTCTTTAGAACAAAAACAAGGACAAAAATGTCGAATATAAATGTCTTTTTTTTTGGTTTGGTTGAGGTCGTTTGAGGTACTTTTTAAGCTGAATAGCATTCTTTACAACCTCTTGAACGAACCTTTTGTGAACTTCAAATTTTTCTTTCGAAGTTGATAAGCATTCTGCTAGAAGCTTAATCATTGAATGCGAACTGGAAAGTTTGGTTAATTACTTAAAAAGTAAGCTGAACAGAATTCTCATCATAATCCTTCGATTAGCTGGTTAAGCCAAAAACACCCTTTTATCAGAACTTTTGGTTGCTTGGGTGGTTTAACAGCAGTCTAGCAAAGTCAGTATAAACTTTAATAATTGATGAATTATGATTTTTTTAAATTTACTGTACTAAGAATATTTGTCTCAGAAATTTCCTAAAAAAAATATTAAACTCTAGTGTACGAGTTTTAATGGACCTTTGAAATCATTACGCTTTTATAAACTGGTCGAATTGCACTACATCCCGATTTCAACTATGATTGAATTGAGTTCGCTTGACAGTTGGGATTCGAACACTCAAATCTAGATTCAGAATTACTAAGTGAGTAACCGAAAATAAGCTCTTTATCGGATTTACAACTCGTTCCCACTTTTGAAAAAACTGAATCTAACAAAATATTTTTGAAAAAACGTGAGTGTAAATCAAAAATGACTTGATTCTTTTAAGTAGTTTATTCATTGGATATTTTATTTGTATATTGGATATACATTTTAAGTGTTCACTCCTATCCCGTTTGATTCGTCATGGGGTTTACTTGTATAGAAATATGAAAAATTATTATGAAATAGCTGGAACATTGTAAACATAATGAAAGATGATGCAATATGGGACCGCGTGCGTCGCATTCAAGCTAATCTAGAGAGCTGTGACCTTGGCTGTGACCGACCAGCACGCTGCATTTGTCACGTTCAATTGAGATAGAGGCGTGACAGCGTTCGCTAGGGCATCTAGTTTTTTTTTCTCGATTTTTATGTACACCGTGTCCAATATATTCTCATTTATATATATAAAAATGAATTTCTGTCTGTCTGTCTGTCTGTCTGTCTGTATGTCTGAACCTTATAGAATCGAAAACTGCAGAACCGATTGGCGTGAAATTTTGCATGCAGGAGTTATTGGAGCCGAGAAAGGTTCTTACGATAGTTTGAGACCCCTCCCATCTCTGAAAGGGGGGGTTCCCATACAAATGAAGCACAATTTTCTGCATAACTCGAGAACTAATCAAGCAGAGGAAATCAAATTTAGCATGTGGGAGTTTTAGGAGGCAACAAATGTTTCTATGGTAGTATGAGACCCCTTCCCTCGCTAGATGGGGAGGCTCCAATACAAATGAAACAGAAGTTTCTGCATAACTCAAGAACTAATCAAGAAAATGTAGCCAAATTTGGCATGTGGAGGTTTTTTAAAGCAATAAAGGTTTCAATGGTGGTATGAGACCTCTCTGCCTTCTGAAGGGGAGTGGGGGCTCCCGTACAAATGAAACACAAATTTTTGCATAACTCGAAAATTAATCAAGCCAATGGAATAAAAATTTGGCATGTGGAGGTTTTTGAAGGCAAGAAATGTTTCCATGGTGGTTTGAGATCCCTTCTCCCTCTGGAAGGGGGGCTCTCATACAAATGAAACACACATTTCTGCATAACTCAAGAACTAATCAAGCAAACGGAACCAAATTTGCCATGTAGAGATTTTTGAAGGAGAAAAATATTTCTATGGTAGTTTGAGACCCCTGCGCCCTCTGAAAAGAGGGGAGGCTCCCTCTTGAATGAAACACAAATTTCTGCATAGCTCGAGAACTGATCAAGCAAATAGAACCAAATTTGGCAGATGTAGGTTTTTGAAGGCAAGATATGTTTATTTGTGTGATTGAGACCCCTCTGACCTCTGGAAAAGGGGCTCCAATACAAATGAATCACAATTTTGGGAATAACTCAAGAACAAATCAAGCAAATGGAACCAAATTTGGCATGTGTTGGTTTTTGGAGGCAAGAAATAATTCTTTGGTGGGGGGTCTCTCTATCAAATAAAAAAAAAATTTTTTTCCAAAAATATAAAAATATCCACCAATACCACTGACATGTGGGGGGTGGGGGGTTTGGGGGTGGGATTTTTGCTTATATATAAAAATGGATTTCTGTCTGTCTGTCTGTCTGCCTGTCTGTCTGTCTGAACCTAATAGGCTCGGAGACTACTGAGCCGATCGGCGTGAAAATTTGTATGCAAGGGTTTTGGGGGCCGGGGAAGGTTCTTAAGACAGTAAGAGACCCCTCCCTCCTCTGAAAGGGGGGCTCTCATACAAATGAAACACATATTTCTGCATAACTCGAGAACTGATCAAGCAAAGGAACCCAAATTTAGCATGCGGAAGTTTTTGGAGGCAAGTAATGTTTCTATTGTAGTCAGAGACCCCTCCTCTCTCTAGAAAGGGAGGCTCCCATACAAATGAAACAGAAGTTTCTGCATATCTCAAGAACTAATCAAGCAAATGGAACCATATTTGGCATGTGGAGGTTTTCTGGTGGCGAAAAATGTTTCTATGATGGTTTGAGACCCCTCCCCTCTCCTAGAAGGGGTGCTGTCATACAAATGAAACTGAAATTTCTTCATAACTCTAGATCTAATAAAGCAAATGGAACCAAATTTGGATTACGGGGATTTTAAAGGCAATAAATGTTTCTACAGTAGTTCGAGACCCCTCCTCTCTCTCTGGGAGGGGGGGGGGGAGGGGGCGGGGCTCCCATACAAATGAAACACAAGTTTCTGCATAACTCGAGAACTAAGAAAGTAAATGGAACCAAATTTGGCAGGTAGAGGTTTTTGAAGGCAAGAAATGTTTCTAAGGTAACTCGAGACGCCTCCGCCCTCTGTAAGAGGGGGGCTCTCATACTAATGAGGCACACATTTGTGCATAACTCGAGAACTAATCAAGCTTATGGAACAACATTTGACATGTGGAGGTTTTTGGAGGAGAGAAATGTTTTTATGGAAGTTTGAGACTCCTCCGCTCTCGGGAAGGGAGAGGGAGGGGGGTTTCCATACAAATGCAACACAAATTTCTGAATAACTCGAGAACTTATAAAGTTAATGTAACCAAATTTGGCATGTGGAGGTTTTCGAAGGCAAGAAATTTTTCTATTGTGGTTTGGACCCCTCCGCCTTCTGGAAGGGGAGACTCCCATAAAAATTAAACATAATTTGTAGTATAATTCGAGAGCCAATGAAGCAAATGAAACCAATTTGGCATGTTGGGGTTTTTGGAGGCAAGAAATGTTTCTATAGCAGTTCAATACCCCTTCCTATTTTGAAGGGGGGGGGGGGGGGGGCTGATTTCAAATAAAAAGCAAATTTCTGCATAACTCGAGAACTAATCAAGTAAAAGAAACCACTTTTAGCATATGGGGGTTTTTGGGGGCTAGATTTATACATAAAAATGAATACATAAAAATGAATTTCTGTCTGTCTGTCAGACTTTTATAGACTCGGAAAAATCTGAACCGACCAACGTGAAAATTTATATGAAGGGGTTTTTGGGGCTGGGGAAGGTTCTTATCATTGTTTGAGACCCTTACTCTCTCAGGAAGGGGCACTCTCATACAAATGAGACACAAATTTTTTCATAACTCGAGAACTAATCAAGCAAATCGAATCAAATTTGGGATGTGGGGGGTTTTGAAGGCAATAATTGTATGGTGGTTTGAGAAACCACCCCCCTTTGGAAGGGAGGGCTCCCACGCAAATGAAACACAAATTTCTACCAAAAAAGAAAATTATCCAGGTTACAGAAACACAAAACGTGTATTTCTCGGGTAAGAAGCGTGTTTTGATAGAAGTATGAGCCTCTGCTTATTCTGGAAAAAAAATCATTTCGAAAAAAAAACCATAAACGCCAGTTATATTAAATTTTCCTTCATTTAGTTGCAGGCGTAGCAGCGCAGGCACCGGGTTCAGCTAATATATATAAAAATGAATTTCTGTCTGTCTGTCTGACTCTTATAGACTCGGTAGCTACAGAACCAATAGGCGTGAAAGTTTGTTTGCTGGAATTTTTGGGGCTGGGGTAGGTTCTTATGATAGTTTTAGTTCCCTCCCATCTCTGGAAGGGGGGCTTTCATACAAATGAAACACAAATTTCTGCATAACTCGAGAACAAATAAAGCAAATGGAACTAATTCTAAACTAATCAAGGCATTTGGGGGGTTTGAAAGCAATGTTTCTATGGTGATTTGAGACCTCTCCCCTTTTTGGAAGGGGGGGCTATCATACAAATGAAACATAAATTTCAACCAAACATGGGAATTATCCAGGTCACATAAACACAAAAGGTGTTTGTTTAGGGTAAGGAGCATGTTCTGATAGAAGTTTGAACCCCTTCTTAGTAAAGAAAAAAACAACCATAAACGTGCCAGTTCTATTAAATTTGCATTAATTTAGTTGCAAGCGTAGCAGCGCGCGCACCGGGTTCAGCTAGAACAAAATAAAACTCTATTTATTTCAAATTGATAATCCAGATTGCATCCAAAGTCCCATTATATTGCAATATTATACTGATCAACTACAGCATATGTTTTGGAATAACACCACCTTTAACCTTCTTGACCAGCTCCAGACAATTTTCGAAACCGTTACAGGCGGCACGCACGACTTCCATCGGCATTTCGTACCAAATTCGTTTGATTATAGTTTTGAATTGGTTCATATTAGGCGCCTTGTGGTCATTTCGTCAGCATGTATGACAAAAAGTCGGTCAATTTTTTTCTCATTTCACTTTGGAACCGTGGAATATTCCTATCACTATCTTGAACAGTTCTCGAAGAGAGAGCCCACAATCTGTCGTTCTGGACATTGTGGGATTGTTGCATAACGAAAAACTTTTCGTCGGAAAAGATAAATTCTTCCCCACCGTGCCACGACAAAAGCAGACTTACTCTTTCGAGTCGTTTCTGCTTGGAAGGTTCCGAAACTCCGTGAACCTTACGTTTCTTGAAATCTTGGAATCCGAGGTCATTTTGCAGTATATTTTGCATTGCCGATCTCGAAACATTCAGATCTGTGGCCATTTTACGTACAGAGCGCTGTGATTTTCGTCTAATCCGTTCCCTGACCACTTTAACAACTCGTGCAGTCCGCACCGTACGAGTACGACCGGATCTCTTCCGATCATCCAACGAGCAGGTGTCACGGTACCTTCGGATGGTTCGGTACACAAAATCCCGCTTTATTCCGAGGTTTTTCAAATTTCTGAAAATAGCGCCCGGGCGCTAACCTTTCAAAAGCTTTTTTATCACCACAGCACGAAATTCCTTCATCGCTGGTAAAAGATAAACACCGAATGAAAACAATCGGACGTAACCTAAAAGCGTTTATATAAACATAGTGCAAAACTAAACCAACACATACGTGAAGCATGTTGTGTAGTTGCACGACACCAATGCAAGGAAAAAGTGTATGAGAATATATTGGACACGGTGTAAGCCAGATCGCTTAATTTGGTTGACTAGTGTACAATAGGTACAAGTGATTTTTTTTAAACTTTTTACAATCGGCGGTGCGAAAATAGTGACTTTAGTGACCATTTTTCAAAAAATAGTGACTTAAATTACTTTTGGTTGCAAATAGTGACTTTTAAGACTGAAAATAGTGACCAAGTCACTAAAAAGTGACCCGCTACCAGTCCTGCTGATAGTACCCGGAGAAAGTCGGACGCCCTTTTCTCTTGATGGTCACATATTTCTCACTCAATTTCAAGAAATTATGTAGGGTAGGGAACGACTTAATCAGGGGTGACTGTTTTAATCAGTTGCTAGGCAAAAGGTCTAAAACTCCCACATTTTCCAAATTATTTCACTTTTAATGATACGATCATAAGCTCTATCTATCGGGCTAAAGATGCGATGTATAAATTAAGATTGATTTCCAATTAGTTACTGTCATCTTGAAGATTTAAAATACATCAACTAGAAAACCATCGGTTTCCTATCTGCTGTAGAAGTTCGCTTAAGTTTTGCCTTTGCGCATTTTGCATTTGATTGCGTGTACCCGGAGGGCATGTCTTCATCAGCTCTTTCTCACATTTAGGCTCGTTGCCAGAATGTGATGTTGATAATTGAGTTTGAATTTATTTCATACTTAGATGATCTGAAATCACTATTTATTTTATGTTTATTCCAGTCATTTGAGGTTGATCTATGCTCATAGGCGTAGCCAAGGGGGGACAGGAGAGGGCCGTTGCCCCCCCCCCTAACTTTTGATTTTATTTTTAAATTTTTTGTGTTTGTTTCAATTGTTTATTACTTATGTTTAATGTTTGTATTATTCCCGCTTTACCTCAATGAAAAAGCGCGACGTTGCCTCGATTTTGTGACAAGTTCTAGCAAAAAAGCGCAAAAAATGGACAAAAATGAGATATATTTTTAAATAAGAAAGGCTACGAATTTTATTACAATTTTTTTCCTCTAATCAAGAACCCAACCTAGCAAACCTAACGTATATAAAATAATATCTTTAACCTATTATGTTAACTATTAGACAATCATTTATTGCTTTTTTCCCCCACGAGCCGATAGATGAAAAAGCTATGCTCAATTCAACTTCCAGTTCTTGGCAATCAATAAACTTAATATTTAAACCAATGTTATAGCTTTCGGAAGCCAAAAAATACTAGATTAAAAAAACATAATTGATAGCTAGAATGTGTGTCAACGAAAACTGGTTATGTGGACTATTGATGATATGGGCAAACCGGTCAATGTTATACCCTTTTACGGCACTGCCCAGGTAACCAATAAGCATTAGTATATGCAGTAAATAACCCTAAATCTGCATTTCATTCACGCTACAAGCATTATATTAGCACTATATCAGCATCTTGAATGCTATCTGTTGTAAAGTTGCATTTCAAATGCTATTTAAATGCTTGTAGCCTGTAATAAGCATTTCGAATGCAAAATATCATTAATGAGGCATTATCATCCCGACCAGAAGGGCATAACATAAAAATATCAAGATCATAACAAACCTTGTTACGACTAACTGATTATGATATAAATTAGCTAAAAACGTTTTCATCTGGATAACTGTATGACATATTTATAACAAATTAAGATATATAATCCTGGGACGGACAATCTGCGTGAAGAAATAGATTAATTCTAACAATAGCTGATATAATTTTGCAACATCGTAACAAAACTGTTACAAAGTTTGTTTTGTTTATGTTATATCTATATCATTGTTTGTTTTAGTTTTGTTACTTCTTGAGGATTTTTTGTTACAATTTCTGTTATTTTAACTACATCCACGATCTTAATTCGAACAACCTTTGTTATAAAAACAGCGTAACTGAATAACAACACTTGAAATAATTTTGTTGTTTCCTTCTGGTCGGGATAGCATTGCAGTAAAGCAGCCGTATATTGGGGCCAAAAGGGGCATTTATGTTGCATTTAAGGCGACTTAATTGCTTGATTGGTTGCTGTAAATACGCTTTGGACCTGCTTATTGTATACCTGGGTGTATTCTTACATGCAAAACACGAGCATGATTGACCGCCCGAGATTGCTACTCCGTTGCTGTCAGATCAGCTGTTACTACACAGAGAACTAACAGATGATGTTTAGGATTAGCATACACCCTCAATGTGTAAAAACTGGTGATCCCAAACTAAGGCAATAACCAGCGCCTGCCTCGCCCGCATGCTGGTCAAATAAGTAAAGGGTAGGAATGTGTGAGACTCGTTTGATTGAAAGCCGAGACCGCCTCTGCCTTTCCACGAGAAATTGCTGGGATATAGGATAATAGGGTTTGGTCGCAGCAGGGTTCCTTTTAGTTAACAATAAGCTGAATTCAAGCGGCGTTTATTAAAACATTTAAATATTTGTACCGATTTCTGATTTGAACCTATTTATACTAACAGTAAGGATGCTATGGAATACTCACAATATGAGATAACTTACAAACATCAGGTCGAATAACCGCTTGTTCAAACATTTGAAGAAGTTATTTAGCTTTCAAGAAGAAATAGCAGAACATCTTTTTCCAAATGTCTGAACAAACAGCTATACAGCATAGTTGTTTGTTAGATAGTGGTTTACTTGTTCCGGGATATAATGGCACGGCGAGCTTGCAAACCAATATTATGGGTCACAAATAATTGTGATCCCCACAGCCGGTCCACAACCCTGTCGAACCACATCTCACCGTGAAACATTTTTGTTTATGCTTCTATTGATGTACAGGCTCATCGGTTTAGCACCAAGGGGGGGGACTTGGTCATTTCATTATAGCCAATCGCTGTTTTGTGAAACATTGGACAGATTATTATAATTTGAGATACCTCAATGCTGTCATCTTCCAAATTTAGCAGATCGACAGGCAATAGATAAAAACTCACTGGTACCTCATAGAAGATGTAAGAGGCGGACCGGAAGCCTCGATGAGCTACCTCAAAGTTTTTTTTTCCGTTTCTATGGAAGAAAAACCCCAGAACCCTTGCGGAATTTATGTGCGATGGTTCGGCGCGTATTCATGAATAAAAGAATGCTTGTAACAAAACGGATACCGGATAAAATACATACATAAGCACTCGGTTATGTTTTGCATGACAATAGCATAAAATATGAATAAGTTAAATAGGTTCAGGAATTTCCACAACCAAATACTTCCAACAAGTCGAGAACATACGTGAACCAAGAAGAAAGCTACTATCAATGTTGCTTTTATCATCTAAATTTTTTTCGAAAAAGGTTGCTCTGCTAGTAAATTTAGAGTACATTGTGTGAATTGCGCAATGTTTTTTTTTTAGATCATTAGCAGTTTCAAGGAGTTGTTTGATTCATTGATATTTAATAGTACCATTAATGGGCAATCGAAAGTGTTTTAAAAGTAATTAAGTTAGACATTATTCCAACACAGAAACAAACGAACGAAACTAAATGAATGATCTTGTTGCCAAAATCGGCCGAATATTGTAAAATACTTTGGGTTAGAGTTGACAAGAAAGGTAATCCGCTCTCTCTCTCTCTCTCTCTCTCTCTCTCTCTCTCTCTTTTAAAAAAAACTTGCCCTCCCCTACTTACAATCCTGGCTACGCCTATGTCTATGCTTATGATTATATTGTCCATAATCTGGCACTACCATATGCAATAAATAAAAATGTTTTGGAGCTGTCCAATAGTACCCAACGATAAATAATGCTTCGCTGTTGAGCTGCAGCTATGGCATCACTGTTGCTTTTGAGAGAGCCCATGTTTCCTGTCTTCTCTGTTTGCCATGGATATAGCGCACCGGTAATGTAACGTGGAGCCTGCTGTCTCTTGCATTTGTTTGTTTTTAAACGAAGCATCCCGTTTGTCGTCACAGTCGCTTTGGCTAACATTTGCGTGAGACTCTCACGGTGAGAGTAAATGAATTAAGAAATACACATTGTCAATCTAAAGATCAATGACAAACTAAAAGTTTGTTCGTGTAGGTCTGTTTCATAACCTGATAGTAGACGAGTTTGTGATCGTAGCAATCGACATGTTTTGGTTGATTGTTTTCGTTAGCGGTTGGGTAAAACGAAGGAGCGGGTTGAAGAAATTGACGTTTGCAGCAAATCGTGAACTGGCCTATTTAATTTCGCCTTCGCACACATGCACAGAATCGTACTCATACAATATTGTTAGTTTATTTTAGATTGTGGAGCTGAAGAAAACATTTTCTTGATCAAAAAGCAATTCGCATGTTTTCAAAAAGTCACTGCAATTGGAAACTTTATTCCGTAGCTATGAAATTTTCTGAGTCTAATGCTCGTTACTGAACGTATGTTCCGATAAATTAGAAATAAGCAGAAGGATTAACGTCTAAATATTGGCAGTTTATATAATTATAGATTACATACAGCTTCATAAAATGTCCCAGGTGCTGAATAAACTGCTTAAAACCCGTCCCGTACCCTATCACCGTTTTGCTCCTTCCTATTCTGCTTGCGATCTCACGGCTTGTCAGTCCATTTTCACGATGGGCCTGCATTTCTCCGCGCTCAAACTCTGAAAGAGTGGTCGATTTCGGCATTTTCTGAAAACCACATAATAAATATGAAAATCAAAATTTTCGGTCATTACATAGCTTGAATTGATGAGTGTGATATTATAACAAAGGTAATATTTGTTTTAAAAACTTACGAGGCCAGCGAACGCAAAAACAATCAGTTTGTCCTTATAATTATTTCTTTCTATGCAGATGAAAACAGTCGATATCCCGCGTTTCAAGACAAGTCATCACCGAAACTGTGTAGTAAACGAGAGATGACGATAAAAACACAAAACTGGAAAACAGAAGTTTTGCGTAAATAAACCCAATTTGAAAGAATTGTGCAAATTTTCGGTTGTCCTTATATATATTTCGTTCAGAGTATGTTGTAAATGTAGGTAACCATAGAACAACGCTATGAAGCCCCAACAGGTCAAGCCTGAGCGAGTAACTATTAGGTAACGTGCAATTCAAAACCACATGGTATGTCCTTCTTGATTCCGGTTCCAATACCGCCATTGCTAATGTCGAGCTTGCCAGCAGCCACTCATTGCCGATTCAAATCATGTGTGCACCAATGGTTGGTTAGGAAAAGGTAAATAGCATTGGTTGCTCATTATAGGGATCGTTTTGATCGTGGGAAACCCTGCCATTATTTAATTTGCACATTTGCTACGTATTTCGGGTTTGATTATAGAAGCGAACACGAGTCCGTGGGAAAACGAGTCCGATGTTTGACTTCCACACCGGGAATAAACTGAAATTGCACCTTCCTGGATGGTCATTGTTTCAGAGTTACCTCGAATAAACAATATCATGCGAAAACAAGCATGAGTGAAGAATTTCCTAGGTAGGATTCTCGGAAATAAGGGATCAGTTGACAACCATTCGAAAACGAAGGGAAAAAGGTTCACGTTCGAATCAATTGCCAATATTCGTCAGCATAGATCAAAGATAAAGTGAGGGTAGGTGTCCGATTGGTTCTAGTCCAGTGCCGATGGAATCACTTGGTCGAATCCAATTACGGTAGAGCTTTTGATTTATCGAATATTTTCTCGACCCGAGTCACGATTCTCATAAATGCCAATATGGCTCCCCGCCTGGACTGCGTACATACATCAGGATTGGATGCATATTTTCATCCTAGATTGTCTGAAAATAAACCAGGCATGAACAACACGCAGGCAGTACATTTACCGCTAAACCACATTTTCCCAACGTGCAAGTTCATAAATGCAACGCCATTTGGGTGAAAGTGCAGGTTCATGGAATCGGAAGGTACGGCGATGTTTGAATGATGGCGCTGCAATTACCTCACACAATAATCGCAAAATGAGTGAAAGCTTCCGTTTGTGATTAGTCAACATCATGCATTTTGCTGTCCGGTTTTTATGCGCGATGGTTTGGATGCTCGGGCGAATGGCATTTTCACGTGAATTTGTTTGAAGCCATGCATGCATTCAATGGTAAATGGTAATTTTGTTTCTGTGGACAGTGACGTTTGCATTATAAAGGCTGGAATTATAGTCGTGAAATAATAAATAGTAAATTGTTTCCCGTGAATAGAACATCGAGCAATATGTTTGGGTTAATTAATTTCGAGAAATTTTAGAAGCCATTAGTGCTTCAAAGCAGTTAAAAATAGAAATTTGAATTTCAAAATGATTTAAAAAACAAAGCAATAGGGGTCTACAGCCAGCAGTCTCCCTGTTATTTCTCACCCCACCGAGTGAGACGCCAGTCCTGCACTAGGACGTGTTCTAATTTGTGCTGACTAGAATTGCTCATTTCCATCGGCGTGTTTTATAACCAAATTTATAACAAACCAAGCTGCCGACCAAAAATACCAGCACCCTCATTTGCATACCAAACAAAAACACAGTCCTTTTTTAAACGCTGATTTAATGCTCGATGGAGCTGCCGTCACCTCACTTGGTGGTGAGAAAAAAAAGGTCCGCCGAAAGCATTTTCCAGCTCATTAGCCGCGACGACTCCCGCCGGCTGCGGGTGGCAGTAATAAAAACAGTCCCTGCGGGTAAAAAACAGTAAGTATGACCGGCACCCAGCTACAAAACACGACCGACTGACATTGTTCATTCAATGGTTCGACGAGTTTTTCCAGCTTTTCTTCGATTTTAATATCCTTCGCTTGCCGAAATACCTCGGTGGAGGTGATTGTTTGTGACCCGTTGACTCCGTCGCCGTTTATGGCAACGATGAGCCGGCGTAGAAACAGTCGTAAAAGATCGGCATTTGCTCCACTGGTGGCGCGATAAGACGCAACCCAGGTGAAAAGGGTAGCCATAGGAAGCACATTAAGTGACCGTAAATTGAGTACCGGAGACCGAGTGCGTTACCCAGACCGGAATCGAAAATTCCCGACAGGAATCATAAAAAAAAACTTCCAAAGGCGGCTCGAACGTCATCCAGACGCAATCCTCGTTCGTTTCGATGGAAGCAGCCTAGCTTAGAGTGAATGGAAATTCGTTTTCTAACAATGCTTTACGATTGGCTCACGATGAAAGCTGGTGGTGATTTTGCAATTTATGAGCGCATTGTATCCCCGTTGAAAGCTGACGAACGAGTTTGGAACGCTTCAAGCTTGCTTCAATAAGCACCCGAACGCGCAGTTGACTGTTCAGCAGTGCACTGAGTGGTCGTTTTTGGAATGTTTTGACAGAATTTTGTTAAGAAGGTAAAACCTGTCCACGTTAAATTATGGACACCAAAAAAATAGCGGAAAAAAAGTTAATACATGATTAAACAACATCAATTGTTTATTTCACAATAATAGAGTTATATCTACATTAGAAACAGTTGATTAAGATTTCGATCCTTCTTTCTGTAAAATTCTCGAACTTTCTGTGGTACATCCGCCACCAGGTTCCGTACGGTATCCTCAGATGCGTCCACCGTGACGATTCTCCATCTTCTCTTAAAATCATTGGTACCTTTTGCTTTCTTCTTAGTTTCGAAGAGTTTCCGCTTAACTAGAGCCAAGGATTTCTCTATTGGGCGAAGTTCTGGACAGTTTGGTGGATTGGCTGTTTTTGCACGTATTTGACCTCTTCTACCTTATACCATTCCCGGACGGATTTCGCATAGTGACAAGAGGCCAAATCAGGCCAAAACAGAGCTGGAGAGTCTTGGCTTCTGTTTAACGTTAGCAACTGCTGTCGCAGACATTGTTTCTCGTACACATCCTTATTGATAGTGCCGGTAGAGACGAAACTTTTAGATTTTCGCCCACAACTACTTATGGCCTGCCAAATAAAATACTTCTTCGGGAATTTGGACATCTACTTTATCCAAAAATGCTCGACAACAGAGTTCCTTTACATTGCGGTGTAAAAAGCCAGATGCGGAGGCTGTTTAAAGTCTTCGAGTACGTATGTTTCGTCGTCCATTATGATACAAGAAAATGCAAAAAATTGGTGTAAAGCTCCTTAGTACGACTTTTTGCAATGAACTTTTGCTTGTCATCATGGTTGGGCACCTTTTTTTCTTTGTACGCCTTCAGTCCTTGCCTCTGCTTCACTTTTTGTACGTATGATTTTGACGTATGGTTGAGATGTTTCTGAACGAAATTGACCTCCTTAGCCTTGTACCACTCCAAAACCTCTTTCGAGAAATGGCACGAGGCTAAATCGGCCAGAAAATCGTAGGACCATCGTGTGACCTCAGAAGAGGAAGTAGACGCTTTTGGAGGCCTTCCTTTAGGTACACCTGCCCATTGACTGTTCCAGTTGTCACGAATGGGGTGCTCCGCTTTCCACACGAGCAAATTACTTGCCAAATCATATATTTTTTGGCAAACTTTGACATTTTCTGCTTCCTAACGTCCTCAAGAACATCGAATTTATGATGAGCAGTGAAAAACTGGAGCCCCGGAAGCTGCCGGAAGTCCGATTTTACATACGTTTCATCATCCATAACGAGGCAATGTAGTTTCGTCAACATCTGGGTGTAGAGCCGCCGTGCACGTGTTTTACCTACTGTATTCTGAAGTTCATTACGATTAGGAGCCTTTTGGACTTTGTAAGAGTGTAGTCCTGCACGTTTTTTCGCATCTTGCACGAGGGTTTTGGTTAGATTCAATGAACTGAACTGTTGGGATTCCTCTTGAAAGCTCGAACTACCCGCTTGTGATCCTTAACACTATACGGAGTTCCATTTTTGCCTCTTTTTTTTCATCCCGATCGATGGTCAAACGACACGAGACACCGTAGAATGTACCATTCGCAGCTTCCGGCTGATGGCACGATGAGAAAGATCTGGATTTTCGAGGTACGTGCGCAAAATTTCTTTGCGCCGTTGCTGTACTTCCGACTCCATTTTCGCAACGATTGCACATCTGCTAGTGAAACTTACACAGCGTAAACAAATACACATTGAACTAATTCCACTCAAAATTACAATAGAAAACACCCAACGGGTAAAAAGTTACAGCCATTTAAAAGTGGTGAAATTTAATTTACAACCTTTAGAGCCAAGAAGAGGAGAGAGACAAAAGGCGCTAAAAGTGGTGCAATTTGATTCCGTACAACCTTTAAGTCAAATTCTTTTTATTTTTCAATTTCAGTTAATTTAGAATACAGGAGAAATATTGAGCTAAGCTTCCTTTTTACCGAATGCGAATTGCCGGGTCTTTCGTTTAACACCTGCCATAAGATTTTGTACAGTCTCCTTGTCCACTTTATTCGCCGCAGAACGCCTTGAACTGTTTCTCGCTCGAGTCTTCTTAAGGTTCCGCTTGACGATGGCCCAATATTGTTCGATTGGGCGAAGCTCTGGCGTGTTGTGAGGATTCTTGTCCTTGGGCACCACTTGAATGTTGTTGGCAGCATACCACTCCATGGCATTTTTTCCGTAATGGCAAGATGCCAAATCCGGCCAAAATAGAATGGAACAATTGCGTCGCTTCAGGAGATGCAGTAGACGTTTTTGTAGGCACTCGCTCAGATAAATTTCCTGGTTGACGGTCCCGGTCGCAATGTAAACGTTGCTCTTCAAGCCAAAGGTACAGATGGCCTGCCACACCAGATATTTCTTCGCGAACTTTGACAGTTTAATGTGCTTGAAAATATCTGCCACCTATCCCCGTCCAGTTGCCGAATAAAATTCCTGTCCAGGAAGCTGTTTGAAGCCTTAACGGAAGTTCATGGTCGATTTTTAGCTCTATCCACGGTTGAAGGAGCCACTTCCAGTTTCTTGGCGACATCTCGGACGGAGAGGTTGGGGTTCCACTCGAAACAGGGGGCAACTGTTTTAGTCGTCGCTGTGGCCTCCGGCTTTCGATTTCCCCCCCGATCCAGCTTTCCTGGCTGTCGACAAACGTTCACCGAACACTTTTAATACGTTGGTTACAGTTGATGTAGCCACATTCAACAATTTCGCCATCTTGACGTGAGAGTAGTTTGGATTTTCGCCATGCACGTGCAAAATTTTAATGCGTTGCTTTTCTTCCATCGACGACATTTTGATAACTGAAGTGCTAATCTCAAAATCAAAATAGAGGCATGATGCTACACGCACACATCTTCAAAATGAGGGGTGTGCAAAATTTTTTAATGCACGATGAATGGAAATGCGTTCAGTTTAAGTCGACCAAATTTTGATCGAAACACCCTTTAGTTGGCGTATTGTCAAGCAGTGTGATATTAGCTTGTCGGCCACACCAGTGTCATACACGGACACTCCACTAAAAAAGAAGATGCACCCGTTTGCTCAACTTGCGGCACTCTAAGAACAGTTAAACACATAATTCTTGAATGCATCAAATCACCCAACATTGGAACAAGGGAAAAATTGCGCAATTACTCGATTTGGCACTCGGTGACGATATCAACGATCTCAAAAAAAGACAACAAAATTCCTCACGAAAATGGAATTGACCAACGAAATTTAACACCAGAAAAATCATGCTCGCTACGGGCAAGTGACCTACGATTAAACGATTAAGCAAACAAAATGATACGGATCAAGCGATAAAACGATTAAAACGCTGAAATCATACCAACAGTCACATCAGTTATGCTCGTCCAAGTAGAACGAAACCTACCCAACATCCCAAGTAGCCCCGAAAACATAAATATTTCTAATGATGAAATTTGTCAGAAGCAGATAATTTCCCACCAACATGAGAGGCTCTAGGAGTGGACAGTAATTTATTGCTACAACTAAGAGAACTGAAGAGAAAGCATTGATAGTTCCGCTTAGAGTAATGGCAGGTTATGAAAATTGAAAGATACAAATTGAAAACGAGCGGAGGGCATATGAAGGTAGTATACAATCGGGCGCATAATCTTTTACCAAACTACCCCTGATGCGGGGTAGGTAAGAGGGAGGATGGCGATCGTGCTCTTATACTACCTATTGCTTTGTTCTGGTTCTAGCGATCTGTTTATTTCCCTCTCCCAATGCCTAACATGGGTGAGAAATTATTTCTTGCTGTTAGGTTCATTTTTGGCATGCACCGACTATTTCACACATATTATTCCTCTCGTCATACTACTACTTGTAGACCTCGGAGACGACGACGGTCGGGACGACGGTGAGTGGTGCAAATACTGGTAATGTGCAATTAAAATCTAGATTCTTTTAGCCGCCTAACTAATTTGTCATACACGCGTTTGATGTTTTTCAGCAAGGACATGTTTGTTTACGTCTGAAATCTTGTTTACATATTATGTATCATCATAAGTCTTCCGTATTTAAAGAAACAATTATCTGCGAAAAAGGCCAAACGTCAAAAAAAACTAGTCAGGTATGTTTTGTTAGCATCGTATTGGGCGGAAGAAAACAAATTTTGAGCCTTGCTTTAGACAAATAAATATCAAATATATATTTATGTCACATACTTGTTTGTTACTGCAACATTCAAGAACCTAGTTTAGTTATGCCAAGAGAAGAAAAATATTGATTTTTGTTGGCTATTTTTTGTATGATCGAACATCTGGATTGGTAAAATTGGTTTTTTTGTAAGTTTTTTTTTTTTTTAAAAGTTACGCAAACCGAAAAATTTTTTTGTTTAAAAATTTTTTTTTATTTAAATCAATCCCCCAGCCTGAATTCACGTACACCGTGTCCAATATATTCTCATACAAAATAAAACTCTATTTATTTCAAATCGATTATCTAGATTTTATTGATAACTTTACCCATTATACTGCAATATGATACTGATCAACTACAGCATATGTTTTGGAATAACACCGCCTTTAACCTTCTTGACCAGCTCCAGACGTTTTTCGAAACCGTCACAGGCGGCACGCACGACTTCCATCGGCATTTCGTCACAAATTCGTTTGATTGCAGTTTTGAATTGGTTCATATTAGACGCCCTGTTGTCATTTACCTTCGCCAGCATGTATTACGATATGACATATTCCAAGGGATTCAGATCTGGTGAACTGGGAACTCGGCATTCTTGTACAAAAAGTCGGTCAAATTTTCTCGGCACCAGCCCTGAACGAGATTTGCAGTATGCGATGGCGCTCCGTCTTGCTGAAACACATAGTGATCATCTCCAAACACCTCTTGTACATATGGCTTGACAACTTTCTCCAAAGCTTCCATTTTATAATATACGAAATTCACTTTATCGCCTTTTTCTATGAAAAGCAGTGGTAATTTGCCTCGCTTGCAAATTCCTCCCCAAACCATCACTGACGCAGCACTTTGGAACCGTGGAATATTCCTATCACTCTCTGGAACAGTTCTCGAAGAGAGAGCCCACAATCTGTCGTTCTGGACATTGTGGGATTGTTGCAAGACGAATAACTTTTCGTCGGAAAAGATAAATTCTTCCCCACCGTGCCGCGACAAAAGCAGACTTGCTCTTTCGAGTCGTTTCTGCTTGGAAGGTTCCGAAACTCCGTGAACCTTACGTCTCTTGAAAGCTTGGAATCCGAGGTCATTTTGCAGTATATTGTGCATTGACGATCTCGAAACATTCAGATCTGCGGCCATTTTACGTACAGAGCGCTGTGATTTTCGTCTAATCCGTTCCCTGACCACTTTAACAACTCGTGCAGTCCGCACCGTACGAGTACGACCGGATCTCTTCCGGTCATCCAACGAGCAGGTGTCACGGTACCTTCGGATGGTTCGGTACACAAAATCCCGCTTTACTCCGAGGTTTTTCAAATTTCTGAAAATAGCGCCCGGGCGCTCACCTTTCAAAAACTTTTTTATCACCACAGCACGAAACTCCTTCATCGCTGGTAAAAGATAAACACCGAATGAAAACAATCGGACATAACCTAAAAGCGTTTGTATAAACATAGTGCAAAACTACACCAACACATACGTGAAGCATGTTGAGTAGTTGCACGACACCAATGCAAGTAAAAATGGGAAGAAAATTTATTGGGCAGGGGGTAAATGAAAGCGATTTTTTTTTTAGTCCCCAAAAGGGGTGGAAATATATATTATGTGGGGGAGGTTTTAAATGTGTTTTTCTCCCCATATTATATATTGGAAGAGGGGTGGGGGGGAAAAAAACCGATTTTGTGTGTTGGGGGTCTATAGAATAAACTAGTTTGTGACGCGGCGGGGGAAAATTTGTTTTTATTATTTATAAAATTTTTTTTTTTTTATGTCTTTTGTTAAAAAATTTTTTTATAAGGTCTGTATCCACATTAATTCGGACACCTTCAAATCATTTTAACTTTGGAAATATTGCACTTAGGAATGAAAAATTTCACTGTGATATAGCTGAGAGTCGATGATGAAAAAGACTATGATTGATGTTTTCATTTCATGTTCAGTATTCAAGATGGCGACGAAAGAAAAGCAAGTTCGCGAGCGAATTTTGTACCGGAGTATGGCAAATCCTGACTTGTCAATACGGGACCTTGCAAAAACATTGGATTTGCCTAAATCCAATGTTCACGATGTGCTCAAATCATTTTCGGAACGTTTGATGGTGGAGAGGAAACCGAGAAGTGACAAAAACATTGGACGCGCTGATCCTGTCATGGACTGAAAGGTGAAAAGGATATTAACGAAAAACGCAAATCTCTCCATTGGAACGGTGGCTCGTAAAATAAGGATGTCGCCTGGTTTTGTCCAAAAATCAAAACAACGTTTGGGACTTAAGTCGTTTAAAGTAAAAACAGTTCCAAATCGCAACGACAAACAGAACTTGGAAGCAAAATCACGGGCTCGACGTTTGTACTGCGAATATTTGACGAAGTTTTCATGCGTTGTTATGGACGATGAAACTTATGTCCTGGAGGATTTCAAGCAGCTTCCAGGGCTGGCTTTTTATTCTGCTATGGCCAGAAATGCTACAGCTGAGCATTTTGGAACGAAGAAGGCATCGAAATTCCCCAAAAAATACCTTGTGTGTCAAGCAATTTGCACGTGTGGCAAAAAGAGTAAATCTCTCGTCAGTACAGGCACAATCAACAAGGAGATCTATCAGAAAGAGTGTCTGCAGAAGCGATTGCTACCCTTCATCAAAAGTCACAAAGAAAAACCTTTGTTCTGGCCCGATTTGGCATCATGCCACTATGCTAAAACTGTGATGGAGTGGTACCAAGCAAATCAAGTGAACATTGTACCAAAAACCTCAAACCCGCCAATCGAGAGATACTGGGCTCTGATGAAGCGGAAGCTTTCTGGAAAGAAGCAAGAAATCAAAGACATCAAACACTTCCAGCAAATTTTGACAAAGACGGCTTCTACGATTTCTGAAGAGTCTGTACAAACCCTAATGGACGGAGTAAGGCGCAAAGTTCGAAAATTTTATGCAAATACCGAATAACTATGTTTTGTCTTCACGAATTGTTAAAACACATCCCATGAATCTGAAATAAACAACTACGACGGAAATATAATGCGAAATTTATGTTTTATTCATGTTTTGAGGTGTCCGGATTATTGCGGATACAGACCTTAGGTTCCACCTTCTGCGCTATTTTAATTCTATAGTAGTACCCGAAAAGGTTTACCATCATCGGAATGGCACCATAATCATTTGTCACATTTAAGCAAAAATACATGCAATCAAACATTTCATGTTACTGGGGATGGGAGGATCTAACACCGAAGAGGAAAACACCGCACATACCCACGGTAACCAACTGGTTACCGTATCACAAACACAAGACGTCCACACCGAAGAACACCGACATCAACAAAACCCAACCACTCATCATTATCGTGCTGCAGATAATCATACTAATTACTTATCATGGCAGTGGAAACCGTCATTAAGACTATGCGGAAGCGATGGATGGAGAAAGGATTCAAGACGGCCATATCTATCGCCAACCTGGACGAGCAACACTAGTTTCAAGACTCAAACATAATTTTGTTACCAGGTGCCTCGAATGACAACAATTTCAAGAGTCACAAATTCAAACAAACAAAACTAAGAACCAATGACACTCGAACAAATTTTGATCGTAGCACCCTTCAGCGAATACAACTTGTCCCTTGAGGTAGAAAACGTCAAATTTTCAAACGCACTCATTCATTTGGTCTCTTGGAAGTGACATTTGAGAGCGTTTGGTTCGGAGATAAAAGAAAACTAAACTCATAATCTTCGTTTTGACAGTAGTGCTTGATTAAAAGCACTTTATCTATTTGATGGGGACAAGATTGAAATGAAATTGAGATTTTTATAAAATAAATATGTTCTTTTTGTTGGTGGTGGTTCTGTTGGTTGTTGTTTTTTTTTCGGGTGGTGTGGGGAGGAAAAAAAATGAAAAGAAAACAAAACAGAAGGGGGGTTGGATTTCCTGCATGCCATCAAATATGATATGTATCTGAGCTGCATGAATTCAAGCTGAACAATGCATTAGGTCCTAAGTAACATTGAGAGATTCTCTTCGTCGACTTTCTCTTTCATTAATAGTTTGTCTATTAAACGATTTGCTGATGTTTTTGACGTATTGGATCCTTAATTAGACTTTATATTACCGTACTGTGTGTTGAAAATAGTTGAAAATGTTTTTACATAACCGTAGGAACGCAAAGAGAAAGTCAGCGAAGAGAGTCTCCCAATGTTACTTAGGACCTAATGCATTGTTGAGCTTGAATTCTTTTCCAGAGCTTGAATGCATCCGGGATGTTTTTATTTTCATTTTTCAAATAAACGATACAAAATATCATCACTTGTATTTCTGCGTCATATTCTTTAACGGCTTGGTCAGCTTAGAGGATTTATCGGATTGTATTTTTTTATTAGTAGCATTGGAATTACTCTTGCATCTATGGTACTTAATTGAGAGTCAGCATTCTAGCTTTTAAGCAATACCATTTTTAATAGCGTAGACAAAATTTCTAGTTGACAACCGAAGAATGTAGAATGCAGTCATGCTAAGCATCACGTCAATCAATTTCTACTGAACCGGACGAGTATGTAGTGTAAAAAACTTCATCAGGCATTCCAATGCCGCACAATAGAGATCAATTTTTCGAATCTCCTTCGGGTCAAGCTTTGATATGCATGGGCAGTTCTTTATGTGACCGATTTTGTTTCCAGCAGGCTCAGTCATCCTACGAATGCTGTGCATCCGAACATTCATAAGTCAGAATTTCATGTTTCATTAGAATGAAAATGATTCATGAACCCTGTATGAACAGAATTCTTCATTAGATAGCAATGTACTTACAATTATCGCCATAAATAACCATCTCGTTGTTTACACCGGCCCGGTGGACAGCACTACGTAATAATGTAACATTATCGACATAGTCTTAGTAAACGCCATTGGTTCCAGTTGCTTTTCCAGCGCCCTACTGGGACAAGGGCATAAGGAGATTTATGGAACGACCTTTCAAACAGGGAAAATTAATTGCAGTTTGATACAGCTCGAGCATCGTGTTCTCACCTTTCAACGAATTTCCACTTTCGACGGACGATAGTCCTCACAATGTTGTTCCGGTGCGGTGGGAATTGCTTCTCGCAGCAATAACAAGCCGGAAAGATTCGAAGTATTTCACCTGCTTGAAGTGGTAGAAGACCGGTTTCCTTTTTCGAATAAAGGTCTGGCCAGGTGTAGGTTGTCGATGCATGGGGAGCAGACCCAATTTATGTCTTTATTTGAACTCGATGAACATGGTTTTGACAAGGAGCTTTTGGAATGTTCGGTTAGCAATAGGACGCCAGCATGCTATTAGGCAGTGAAGGGAGCGTCTCATGGAGACGCGTGGTTTGTTACTCCCTTGCTAATTTGGCTGCTAAGTGGCAGTTTCATCAGGGCGTCAATGTAGTAAATGCTTGCAAGGACGTGTGAGATGTTTCATCCTTCTAATATTGAGATTTCGATACAGTAGAGATTCCTTGAGTGCACTCAATTGGGACTGCGCTATAGGAATCAACGAAACTGTGACGACATAGGGTGGCGAACGGCTGATTTCAACGGTTAGAAGCAACTTATAGGTTAAAAAACATACATATTTGTTCAAAATATTTCACATTTAAATATACGAACTTAAAGACTATCTATCGGTCTAACGTTTCGAAGAATGAATCGTTATGGATTTGAAATTAAATACTGTCATTTTTCTAGAAATCCAACAGTATCCTACCTAATGAAGAAGTTCGCTTAAATTTTGCATTTGTTTGCGTGTATCGGAGGGAATGTTTCAATCAGCTTTTGTGCAAATCTAGGTTTGTTGCCAGAATGTGACGTTGATGATTGAGTTGAATTTATTTCATACCTAGATGATATGAAATCACTATTTATTTCATGTATCTTCCAGTCATTTGAGGTTCATCTGTTGATCTATGCTTATGATTATATTGTCCATCATCTGACACTATCATATGCACTGAGAAAAATATATTTCGGAGCTGTCCAACAGTACTCAACGATAAATCATGCTTAGCTGTTGAGTGGCAACTATGGTATCACTGTTGCGTTTGAGTTTTTCCCATTTTTTCATGTCCTCCAGTCGCGACTGTGACGACAAACTTGATGCTTCGTTTGAAAACGTGCAAATATAAGAGATATAGCGTATTGGTATTGTAAGCCTGCTAAGGTTCCTGCAGGTGAACCTCCATCATGCAAAAGGAGCATCTGCTGTCATGAGTCGGTGGTTTAGAAAAGAGGGGCTGGGCGTGGTACTAATTCAAGAGCCATGGACCAATAAAGGAAAATATTTGGTATTCAAACACAGGACTGTAAGCTGTTCTATGATGAAAAGCAGAGTAGGCCTAGAACTGCTGTTTTGGTTGATAAAACACTGAATTGCTATCCCATTACAGAATTCTTCAAATGGTACATTGTTGCGGTCATGGTTGAGGTGCCTACCACCAGAGTAGAAAACTGAGGTCATAGTGGCTTCAGACTATTTTCCGGTTGATGCTCCTGAGGTGCCTCCACCTGAGATCGACTCATTTGTCAAGTACTGCAGAGCAAACAATAAGTCATTCATCATTGGCTGTGATGCCAACGCACATCAAACCGTATGGGGTAGTACGGATACACGGAACGGAAGGGCAACTAAAGTGCAACCCAGAATGGATACGTTGCGGATGCGTTTGCGTTTGCGTTTAGCAATCCGGTTGATCCGTTTTGTACTATAATGAAAAACGTACGCAAAACGGAGAACCAACACACAATAAATCCGGTCGATAACAGCTGAAAAATTTCCAATCGCCATTTTTGAAGATTAAATTTCTGTTTTTATTTTGGCGGAGCTTGTGGCGGAAGTACCTTTTGACAAAAAATATTGTATTAAAATTCATTCCGGAATGGATATCACCGAGGTTTTGAACATTTGCAAACTTTATCAAGTGTATAAAGAATACGTCGAATTTAGCAAGAGGTCGAGATGTTCGGATAGAAAAATTTTAATGTAATGGTGCAAAATCCTGAAAAGTTCCTTCGGGCGACTCGGATGGCTCCCAGAACTTTTAATTCATTGTTGGAAGTTATACGACACAGGTTGGAGAAATTCTCCGCAAGAACTCCTCTCAGTCCAGAGTTCAGGCTTTTATTAACCGTGATGTGAGTATTTTTTGTTTGAGCACTCTTGCGAGTTTGCCCGTGTTTCTTGTCTTTATATAATGATTCACATCCTGTTTTCAGATACCTGGCTCATGGGCCTGACATCCCATTTCTATCATGGAGCTTCAAGATAGGTGAGAAAGAAGGGTATTAAGATCGCTTGAAAATTCGACTTTTTATCCGAGGCCCAGAGGGCCGAGTGTCATATACCATTCGACTCAGCTCGACGAACTGAGCACATGTCTGTGTGTATGTATGTGTGTGTGTATGTGTGTATGTATGTGTGTGTATGTGTGTGTGTGCGTTACAAATAATGTCACATCGGTTTCTCAGCCATTTGTGAACCGATTTCAGTTCTGTTGACGGCAAATGAAAGCTACAACATTCCCATAGAACGCTATTGATTTTTTTTATTCGGACATTTCGTTACGAAGATATGAACGAAACAGTACTTGACAGCCTATTATAATAGTAATCAAACAGTTAAGTCTCCGATTACATACTGATCTATTTGTGTAACGATTTTAGTTTTGTTAGCGCCAAATTGAAGTTATAAAATCTTTAAATAACTGATCAAAATTTCATTAGGATTGGATAATCCTTCATGGAGATATGACCAAAACAATACCTGAGAGCACATAATTGCACATAATTCATTGCAGTTCAAAACCGAACAAGACCACTCACCCCAATCGATGCCGCTTGTATTCTATTGTTCTGCATCTGGTGCGTTGTATAGCAAATTCAGCGGACTAGCCACACTATGCGACTCTATAGAATTAGAGTAGGATCGGTTGGCTCGAGTGGTCCGGTTTTGAACTGCAACGAGTATTTTCGAAAATTACACAAAGTCTCCATTCACTATAACTACACAATTTTCAACGAACATGTACTTGTTAAGCATCTTGAATCTATATCGATAATCAAAATTGACACTTAGGATTGTGTAATAATTCATTCTATGGGCTGATTATATGGAATTTCTAAGATTTATGTAATTTTTCCTTTTATATACCTAATATAAACAGGTCGTTAAAGACTATTAATGGCAATATTTTAATCACATCGATTAACAATACGTTCAGGATTGACAAGTAATTCATTTTATAAACTGAATGTATGGCATATCGAATATTCCTGGTTCTTCTTGGAATTTCTGATGAAAATATGTATAAAGTATCATATTGGCCACATTTGAGTTCGTAATTCTGGTGAAGTGTAAGAAGGGTTCAGTCTCACCATCGGTGGATTAATTCAGGTTTTTAATTTTATCTCCGCGAAAACGAAGCAGCAAAAGCAAAACATGTCATTTTTAAAGCACGGCTTGCTGCGATCCTTCAAACGACCCTGAGTTATTTTCTATACCGAAACATGATTTTAAGAAATATTAGGTATTTATCGAACAGAAATTGTGCGAAATTCAGGATCGGCCAGGATTTAGGAATTAGGTAGGTGTCATGCGGATACAATTAGCAAACTCTTATAATAATTCAGTATGACACACTTTCAAAATCAGAATAGTAGCCCTGAAGAGATCTATTTGTGTGAAATACATCATACATTAGTTATTGACATTCTGTCAAAATTTGGGAACCAGGGCGCTAAACACAGATGGTTCTACCCCGAAAAATGCCGTTCTGCCTGTTTAGACATAGTGATTGCGGATTTTTAACACTCAACGTTGCGTCTTATCTACACCATCTACATATATATCGATATCATCTTCAAACATATCAATATCATCATCAAATACATTTATATCATCTACATATATATCGATATAATCAAAAAATGTATCAATATCATGACCATATACATTTAGTAGATTTACTCTGAAAAATCGGCATTATAAGACAACACCTTATATTTGCGTTAATTTGAATAGTTGAATGTTAAAAATCAATTGTTTTAAATATTGAAATCGAAGCGTAGAAAATATTCCGATAGATTGGTGCAAACATTTTGGAAATCAATCGTGGAAAGACTCAGTTATTAACGTTCAAAACCTATATATTTTTCGTGACGCTCCAAATTTTGCAATTCGAACGTGTACCTCAGTATTGAAAACACACGTAGTCGTAGACGTAGTCCTACGTCAAAATATTCATAAACTTACAAATTTCGTTTCATTCTTTATCCTGTTTGTTATCAAATCGGTCATGATAATCATCGCGGCTGGTGTCCCAGATTTGCGGATGCCTTTGCACTTCTCCAATAGATATCCATTTTTTTTCGTGTGATCAAATTTTAATAAAAAAGGGGGGGGGGGGGGGATGGGGGGGGGGGAAAAAAAAAAAAAATCTTTTTGGTTTGGTTGGTGTGGGGGGGGGGGGGGGGTGGGGGGGTGCAAGGGAATGGCGCATTGTAATTTATGTTGGGGGGGGGGGATGGGGGTGGGGGGTTTGTTTTAAAGGGTGTCCACGATGAAATTGCCACACACAAAATTGATTCGCAAAATTCGAGTTTTCATCCGATTGCCATCAAATTTTCAGGGATTGAGAAATAACTACTAAACTTTATTTTACCATTTTATTCGTATTTTATTTACAGTCCATACGCAAATGCCCGCACCTTGGCCTTAACCCCGGCCATAAGATTCTGCACAACCTGTGAATCAACCGTTTTTTGCATGTAAACCCATACTTTCTTCAGTTCCTCGACTGTCTTCACTACCTTAGGTCGTTTAAGAAGGTGCTGCTTCATAATCGCCCAGTACTTCTCGATGGGGTGGAGCTCCGGAGTGTTGGGAGGGTTGAACATTTTCGGCACGAAATTGACCTTATTGTCCGCATACCACTTCAGCACGTCCTTGGAGTAGTGGCATGAGGCCAAATCCGGCCAGAAGATTGTTGGGACGTTGTGGGCCTTCAGTAGAGGAAGCAGTCGCTTCTGGAGGCACTCTTTTATGTACACCTGTCCGTTCATCGTGTCCTGGGTCACGAAAGGTGCACTCCGCTTCCCGCACGTGCAGATGGCTTGCCAAACCAGGAATTTCTTCGCAAATTTGGACATCTTCTGAGTGCGGACATGCTCCGGAACGCTGAACTTATCCTTGGCCGTGAAAAACAGGTTGCCGGGGATCTGTTTGAAGTCGGCCTTCACATATGTTTCGTCGTCCATGATGCAGCATTCAACTTTCGTCAGCATGTTGAGGTACAACTTCCTGGCACGGGTTTTGGCGGACTTGTTCTGCTTTTCGTCGCGATTAGGGGCCTTTTGTACCTTGAACGTTCGAAGCCCAGCCTTAGTTTTGGCCTTCTGGACAAAACTTCGGCTTAGGTGCAGCTTCTTAGCCACATCCCGAACGGAGGCGTTCGGATTTCGGTTGAAGGCCCCAACTACGCGATTGTGATTTTTGGTGTTGTACGGAATACTTTTTCCTTCACTTCTGGGCTTCCGATCGGTGGTCAACCGTTCCTCGAACCGCTTAATCACTCGCGACATGGTGGAATTCGCGATTCCCAACGTTTTAGCGATGGAACGATGCGAGAGATCCTTGTTCTCGTGATGAATGCGCAAGATTTTATCACGCACGAGCTGTTCTTTCGACTCCATTTCTGCGAGTTTTGATCACAGGACTTTAAAACTTGCAGGATGTAAATAATGCGCTATGAACTAAATCCACTCAAATTTTCATTAAATTCTACCCAACGGTTAAAAAGATAGAGCAATTTCATAGTGTGGCAATTTCATCGTGGACACCCTTTAGCCTCGTGCCATTTCTCGAAAGAGGTTTTGGTGTGGTACAAGGCTAAGGAGGCCAATTTCGTGCCGAAGCATCTCAACCCCCCGAACGCACCGGGGCTGGGGCAAAGGGAAAAGTAGGGGGCCATGAGGAAGCGGGCACTGCGGAAGCATAAGAAGGAAAAGGGGGGGGAAGAGGAAGAAAAAAAATGGAGAGGCAAAAAAAAAAGGTGGAAAAAAGGTTGTGAAGAGGTTTGTGGTGTATAGAAGGAGGTAGGTGGATGGGGATTGGGGATGGGTATAAAATAAAAAAAAAAAAGAAAAAGGTAAAATAATTATTTTTTTTTTTTTTTTTATTTTTAGATTATTTTGGATGAACGGGCGAATCCTGCCGAATATTTGTGTTTGTCGACATTCGGTGCCGTACACCCTATATTTTATTTTGATGAATTAACTTCAAAGGCTTCAAGAGAATATTCCTACAGCTAAAATCAACTGCTCTTGACCAATGCTTACTACGATCTATCTTTAGTGGTTAATGATATTATTTACAATTTTTCGAAAAGTCGTCGTTAGCCTATCAAATTGTCTAAATCTCGTGTACTTTTTCAAACAGACGTGTCTGATTTTGTTAACACAGAGGGGAAATAAGATTCAATCGTAAATTTCTCAAAACTCTCAGATTCGCATTTCAAACTTCTTCTTTTCTTTCTAAGCAACTCAAGCTTATTGATTTCGCAATTAGCTTATTGCTTGCTCTCAACTTAGTGCTCTCAATGCACTTCCACAGTTATTAATAGAGAGCTTTCGATGCCAGGTACCATTTTTGCATTAGTATGATTGTGTGGCAAGTACCCTATCATAACATATGGCCAGGGAGTCGGAAACTTTTCTTAACGAAAAATTCCTAGACCAGACCGGGAATCGAACCCAGCCACCTCCAGCATGGTGTTGCTTTGTAGCCGCGCCTTCACCGACTGAGCTAAGGGAGGACCCTTATTGTGTTCAAATTTTGCAATGCTAATAGGGAGCTAATTTGAAACTGTTCAAGCACTGTTGAGCGTTTAAAAAACCAGCAGCAGTCTAACGGATCCAGCAGATTTAGAACGGGAACCAATGAAAACAGTAAAATTATTTCTCGAGTACTTTTTCAAACAGACGTATCTGATTTTGTAAACAAAGAGGGGAAGTAAGATTCAAACATTAAATTCTTGAAACCCTTAGCACTTTCATGCACACTAGGACCACCAACACAAAGAATAACATTTCCCTAACCAGATGGTGATGCTACTTTCCGTGAGGGTACTGAGAGTTTTGAGAAATTTACGTTTGAATCTTACTTCCCCTCTTTGATTACAAAATTAGATACGTCTGTTTGAAAAACGACTCGAGATTTGTGTCTTTCTGAAACTCCTTTTTTGCACAATCATCTCATTCGGTGCTTGAAAAAATGACCGATAAAGGAAGAGCAACGAAGAAGACAAATTTCCTGTCTATTTAAATTAGGTTCATCGAGCGTCTCAATGCGTTTGGCTGCATACCTACTGCTGAAATGAACCACCAGCACAGACTCACTTGGGTGATGGGGGGTTGGCTGGATTGGATTGAAGGATGGCTATCGGAAGTGGAAGCGAAATTGCGCTGTAAAATGTGTAGGGAAAAAGAAAACGGACAAAATGGCTAATTGAGAAAGTGATATGAGAGCGACCGTGCATAGTGAAGCCAAGATAATGGTGTTATCTTTTCTGCGAAAAAGAACGATCGCAGATTACATATCATCGTACGTCCGGAAAATAACAACTAAATGTAATTTTTGTATAACGTGTTGTTGGACTTCCCCAAGGATTCAGTTTCAGCTATTAATACATTGCTTTCTTTTGGTAATTGCTTTCTTTGAGTGCATTCCACCTTTTCTGGACAAGCATGGAAGGATCATAAATGTTGGTAATAATCTACATGTCCCCTTCCATACGATGACGCCATCCGGTGATATGCGACGTGGAATTAATTTCCCATCTGTCATAATTTCTTCTCAAATTATGGGCACCTCCAGAGCACACCGACTAACGACAACGCTACAGCTTCCGTTGATTCATTTTCACGCTCTCCTATCCAAAAGCAGAGGATATAGCTCATTACGAACACCCATCCTCGTGCATCCACTCCGATCCAAGTACCTGCCATCGTGCAGCTAAGCTTTGGTGAGGAATCCCGTATGCTGGATGTATGTCTGCTAAGCTGCTTAAGATTGGAGGATTTCGAGCGGTTGGCGTCAGTGGTGTTGGATCGGAAAGAGGCATGATTCAATCCAGGATAAACCCTCGTAATTTAGTAAATCTCTTGGGAAAATGAAAAATGTCTCCATTTTCGTGCAGAGTGATGAGGTACTTTGTTCATTGGTGTAATCCAGTCTTGCTTGACTGGCAGCAATTCGAGAAAGCGAAATATTCCCCACGAGCTAAGTGCAAAAATTTCCTGACCGGAATTGAAGTCGCTCCAGGAAATCGGATTACGGTAATGGATTCCGTTTTATTTGCTAAGGACCTGCCATTTGCTTTTATGGCAACCTTCACCATTTGCACTATCTCTCTGTGGATCAATTTTCCTCCGCGACAGCCCAACCAGAGTCAGTGCTAACATTTCCACCTGAAGTTATCCATGCTGTATCTTTACGTCTTCATTTCCACGCGCCATCGTAACTTGTAAACGGTGCACCTATTCACTGAAAGTGCACTTTTTCACCCACCTTGGATCAAATTTCAAGCTCTTCCTCGACCGTGAAGAGCCCTCGGATACCTCTCCACGCAAGCAATCACTTCGAGGCTCATCAAACAAAGTTGTACTTTTTAAAATGTTTCCTCGGAGCTTTCATATAGCTAGCTTCTGTAAGCACCAGAGCAACGAACGTAGCGGAAAGAGATTCCGCCTGCAGCACATGGATCGCGATCTGCTGCACTCTGATGCCATTCCCAACTGCAGTCACCGTTGCCTTAGGTACGATTTCCTATGATGATGACACTCAGCGGTAATAAGACAAAACTTCCGCCGTTCTCGTGAGCGTCGGAAATCGTGGGACTCGAGAGCACAACGAGTGTGTAATTTTCCACTTTGTGCGCTCCTTTGTTTTTGTGTGAACAGAACGCCTCTCGAAGGGGAGGGGGGAAGAAATATTAGAGCCTTTCAAACAAGTGATGTCACCCTACCCTGGCTGCGTTATGCTTTGTAGCACCGTTACGGCTTCTGTCGAAGTCTTTGGTTTTGAAATTCCATAGCTATGGCAACCGTAGTGGAGTGATTGTTTTTCTCCCCGGCTTCTTGAGTAAAGACAAGCAACAATCGTAAACAGAGCTTTTTTTTTACTGTTCGACAAATTTGCAACCTATCCTTGGGGAAATCAACAGCGCAGAAGTTCGATGGCAGGCATTTATCAGATGTCAAAAGGTCTCCCCAGGGCCGGGGGGTCTGGGGGGCGAAAAGCGAAAAGGGGTGGGGGGGAGGGGGGGGGGGGGTTTTTTAACACAAATGGCGGGTCACACTATCAGAGGAGGTGTGGGTTTTTTTTTTTTTTTTTTTTTTTTCCCCTTTCCTGTTTCCCCCAGATTTTTTTTTTTAACAAAACTATAAGGGACAGCCCAATGGGGTTGTACGCAAAGTTGACGTAGGACTACGCAGCAATCGAATTCCCATACACGTCAGGGTCATCCGTTAATTGATTTAAGTCAGTCATGAAAAGGGCCAAGAACATTCTATTGTACACTCTTTAGAAAGCATTTGGTGGCTCTTAATTATGATACGGCCCCGGTTGTATTTTCGACGATGGTTGAGAGGGCCACTATCTCAAAAAAAAAATATTAAGGGAAAAGCGATCAGCAAAGGAGGGAAAAATGGAAGAAAAGGAGGTGGTAGGTTTTATAATTTTATATATTTTTTGTAACGCGTAGAAGATAGTTATGGATCTGTTGGTTCATTGGTTGTTCAACGCGCTTTGCCATTTACTCCGGGACGCGGCGTTTAAAGCAATGCCATGTTCAGCCGGGGCGCGGTAATGGAAATTTCAAACAGCACAAGAGAAAAAAATCATCCTAACGAACTCTTCAGTTGGCAAACTAATTTGGTCGTCCTGAAAAGGACGGATTTAGTTGACGGGGGAGAAACAGTTCGCGATTGAACTTGGGCTTTCTTTCTTGGTTCATCTCGTGGGGTGATTGATTCTTGTCTCGTTGTCACGGGCGACTTTTTCCCGCCAAATCGTAGGCTTCAGCAGCCATGTTTTTCGCAGCGAGGTTGACGGGAGCATCGGCAACAACATCCAACTGCACTTACGCCTCTCTGGGCAACGACTGCAGGCTGCCGCCAACTGCGATCCTAAGACCACTGCACAGCTCCACGACTGTCGTAAGACTGAATCAAAATGTTCTGCTAAGAGCTATTAGGTAAAGGGGTCGGATGCTAGTGCACGAAAGAAGGCGGTAGCAACGAAGGCAATGTGATACATATTGCATCAAAGGGGACGAACTTTAGCTACTGTGCCACAATAATTAGTTTTAATTATTACACGCTAGACGGATGATTTTCTTAACCGAAACATTTCTAATTTGCTTGCCACCGCCAGCAACTAATCCGCTATGCACAACTAGGAACTACAGCGAACTCAACCACATGGTCGGTCTGAAGTGTCGCAGTTCGGTTCGAATTATCCGTTCTAGAATTTCGTTCGTTGGTTGTTCAACGTTCTTTGTCATTTACTCCGGGACGCAGCGTTTAATTAATGCTATGTTCAGCCGGGGCGCGGCAATTGGAATTAATTTGAAACAGCACAAGAGAAAATTTTCACCAAACAAACTCTTTAGTTGGCAAACTGATTTGGTAGTCCTGAAAAGGACGGATTTAGTTGATGGGGGAGAAACATGGTTCGTGATTGAACTTGGGCTTTATTCTTGGTATTCTTGGCTCAGCTACTCGTCGTTGCGGGTGGCCATCTTCAGCTGACGTGGGATAGTTGATTCTTGTCTTGTTGTCACGGGCGGCTTTTTCCCGCCCAAATCGTAGGCTTCATCAGCCATGTTTCTCTCAGCGAGGTTGACGGAAGCATCGGCAACAATAGCCAACTGCACCAACGCCACTCTGGGCAATGACTGCCCGCCAGTCCTGCTGCCAGCTACGATCCAACTGCAGATCCTACTCTGCACAGCTCCACGACCACCGAAAAACTAATTCAAAATGCGAAGGCGTACCCGTTATATAACATTCATGGCTGCCTAGGAGACGTTCGTTACTTAAATATGAAATCTGTGCTAGAAAAGTACTGTGTATTTGGTAAATTTACTCTGAAAAAATCGACATTATAAGACATTACCTTATATTTGCGTTAATTTCAATAGTTGAATGTTATAAATCAATAGATTTAAATATTGGAATCGAAGCGTAGAAAATGTCTCAATCGATTGGTGAAAACATTTTGTAAATCGATCGTGAAATGACTTAGTTATTAACGTTCAAAACCTATATATTTTTCGTGACGCTCAAAATTTTCGCAATTCGAACGTGTACCCCATTATTGAAAACACAGACGTAGTCCTACGTCAAAAAAAAGTTTTTAAGTTTTTTTTTATTATGGTGATAAAAAACTTGGAGAGGGGGGGAGAGACATATTTTATGGGGGGGAGTTGTGGGATGTTCGTTTTGTGTTGTAAAAAAAAATATCTTTTGTTGAGGGAGAGGGGGGGGGGGAAATAAAATTTTTTTTTTAAGGGGGGGGGGTGCGTCCCACAATAGGGAGAAAAAAAAAAACCCAGACAAGCACAAGAACAGAGGAGGGGGGAAGCAAAAAACACCATACTTCTGCCCTCAGATCATAAAAGTATTATTTATTATTATCGGCTCTTATGGTTGGTTGAAGGAGATGGGGGTGCGGCATTTTTTTTAACTCCTTGTTTATTCCAAATTTTACATTATTTTACTTTCATATATTAGCCTAGGTGCTCCTGCTAAGTAAATAAAATTTCAACCTTATATGCTATCATTTATATCTAATTGTGTTAATATTATTTTTACCTTGTCTATTCAGTATTTTTAACAGGTTTTTTTTTGCCTGCTTGTAAGAATAATAACTGATTTCTTAAAACTAGTTCTTATCTATAGAGAGAATTGATCATTGCAATTGAAGACTGCAATGATTTTTGTCTAAAATTATGAATTATTTTGTTGGACATTTCTTCTAGAGTCTCAACGTTTGAAATTCTATGTAATTCAATACTACTGAATCAGGGTGGCAGCTTCAAAATCATTTTCAGAACTTTGTTCTGAATCCTTTGAAGTGCTTTTTTCCTAGTAGCACAACAACTAGACCATATTGGCACAGCATAAAGCATGGCCGGTCTAAAAATTTGTTTGAATATTAAAAGTCGTTCTTCAAACAAAGTCTGGATTTTCTGTTTATAAGAGGATATAAACATTTTATATATTTATTAAATTTGGCTTGAATGCCTTCAATGTGATCTTTAAAAGTTGATTTTTGATCAAGTATCAAAAGTCCAAGATATTTTACTTGATTTGACCAAGAAATTGGAACTCCGTTCATAGTGACCATATGACTATTACTTGGTTTCAAAAATGCAGCTCTAGGCTTGTTTGGGAATATTATAAGTTGAGTTTTGGAAGCATTAGGAGAAGATCGCAGCAAGCCGTGCTTGGAAACTGACGTGTTTTTTTTTCTGCGTTCTCTTCACGAACAATAAAATCAAAAATATATTCGTAATTCAACCTAAAGGAACAGTGAAATCATAAAATCTCCACGTGTTTTGTGTAAGATGTTGAGAATATAATCGATTCCGCTCCTAAAATTTGTGATGGTCGGTAGTTTTTCCCGTTTATTTTTGTTTTTTGTGCTTCGCCCCCGCACCCGGAGGAAGAGTTAATAGTTGTGTTTGTTAGAGCTGTTAGTATTGTGCCACGCGAACATAAATGTTTAATTAGAGTATTTTTCTTTCATACCAAGGCCAGTTATCAAGATTGAAATTAGGTATTTATACGTTGTTGCCTCCTGCTCGCGTTGCTACCGTTAATCAAAAGCCACGTTTCTTCAGCTCTGTTGTGGCCTGATTTCGCCGCTTGTCACTATGCGAAATCCGTCCTGGAATGGTATAAGGAACAAGAGGTCAAATACGTGCCAAAAACATCCAATCCACCAAACTGTCCAGGACTTCGCTCAATAGAGAAGTCCTGGGCTCTAGCTAAGCGGAAACTCTTCGAAACTAAAAAGAAAGCAAATGGTACCGATGATTTCAAGAGAAGATTGAGAATCGTCACGGCGGGCGTATCTGAGGATACCGTACGGAACCTGGTGGCGGGTATAGTACAGAAAGTATGAGAATTTAACAGAAAGAAGGATTGACATCCTAATCAACTGTTTTTAATGTGGATATTACTCTATTATTGTGAAATAAACAATCGATTTTGTTGAAAAATGTGTAAGTTTTTGTGCTGCATTTATTTTGGATTCCGAAATTGAACGTGGACAGGCTTTATTTATCGTAGATTTTTGTGTACCTAAAATGTGTGTGGTGTTTGTTTTAGTTATAACTAAGAGATGTGTCTGCAATGTGAACTTGTTTGTGTTATCCTGTCAGTTGACAGTTCGTTGTTTTTTTTATCCTAAAATCTAAACAAATCCTATTTGATTGGTAGGTTAGTCATTTTTTTGTGTGTGTCGTAGAGTGTGTTATCGGAAAGCTAGAGGTTATTTTAGGCGTTAATGAGTGACCTATAGAGACAGGGTGTCCCAAATTGATTTTTTATCAGAAACCGGGGGGCTCACCTTCCAAATGATAGCTAAGGGTGTAACAACAAAACGATAATGTTGTGAAATGCTGTTTAGAGGTCGCTAATTTAAGTTTTTTGAAAAAAGTCCCATTTTCATACCAAAAATCAGAAAAATATTTCTAGTTAAAAAAAATCTAACAAAACTATACATTTTATATTTTTAACAATTTGTTAATAGTCTAAACTATAAAAAAAAATTTCATGGTTGGATTCGAGTAATTTATTTCGACACAATTGTTATAATTTTGGAAAACGATGATTATATTGCTAATTTACAATATTTACTCAAATAAAAGTGTAGCCAACAAAATGCTATTATGAAGTTAATTCGATGAAAAGATGCGAAAATGTTTGATGAACAATTTTGCCGAAGGAAGCAAGGGTCTTTATTCAAAGCTTGCTGAGATATTCGTAATTTACTGAATTAATGGAATACACAGTTTTAATAGGTTTTGAAATTTTAATATATTAAATGTAAAAAAAAATATTTTTATTGAAAAATAAAACTCATTTATTTTTTTTACATATGATAAACACATAACGGAATAATTTCATAGTTTCCAGTTCATAACTATGAATAATATGAGCTTTTTGTTCAGAATCCATTACTCATTCAAATGGTTGAATTAAATAAAACGGCTGCTATGATAAGAACATTTTACTCTCATAAAACATATCAGTGTTATATTAAAAGCCAAGTTTGAACTGGAATGACTAACAATAAAATACTACCTTCATATGCCCTCCGTCCGTCTTCAACTAGTTATCTTTCAATTTTCACAGCCAGCCGTTACGCTCAACGGAACCATCAATTCTCAAAAACTTTCTCTTCATTTCTCTTAGTTCTAGCAATAAATTACTGTCCACTCCTAGAGCCTCTCATGTTGATGGGAAATTCTTCTGACATATTTCATAATAAAAGTTCTTTAATATAAATAAAGAAAATATGACAGTAGCTCCATTGTTTTGATATGGTGAGTGTTAAATGAGTTACCTTTCTTGATCGATTCTCCTAGAAATCTTAGTAGGCGCGTTCTGTTTGATCAAGTTGACATGGCTGTTTACACAATTTCTGTCTACGGTTGCTATGCAACAGTTGTTCAGTTGTATGAAAAGTAGTAAAACGCTCGGTAGCAATAAACTATTAACTAGTATATTCTTGTTCTCGTACTGTTGCTGTTTAAACAATGTCTCGGAGTATCAAGTTGTTGTCGGATCCTTTCACCGGTGTCGCAATAAGAAAAATTTAAATACTAAAAAAAAAACTAAAAAGGGTGGTACAACGCGTCATCGAATGATTTGAAATTTGTTGAACGTTTGAGGACCTACGGTAATGAAGAAATTAGTCAGACTACATACAAAAAAATCACAAATCACTTATGGTATTTGTCGGAAATACCATGTTTGTTTGGTGCTTTTCGACGATACAGTCGACAACAACGTGAAGAAGGCAATGCTCGCTAACTTTTCAAAACAAAGTGATGGTAAAAATATGAAAAGAGTTAAAAAGTTCAATCTCAACTCGAAATTACAAGATTTTGTTAGCAACCAGTCCCTCATATTTTTCAACATTTTCAATGTTAATCCCGACATCTTGCTTAAAGAAGATCCTTCAAATTGGAGCAGAAACGTTGAGTACATGCAAGTCAGAGAAAAATGCAACAGTCACAAATAAATGACCCACCAAAACGCGCTCTAGGATTGGCAGGAGACTTGAACGAGTATGGTCCAACTTCTGAGCCTGAAAAACATCATTTCATGTATATTGGCGGTATCTAAAAATAGAAAGCTACAAAATAATTCCCTTAAAACCTCTGTTGTTGAATATTTAACAACGTTGAATAGTGACTAGGTTTATTATTTTATTATACATAAACTATTTCAGCGAATATATAAGAAAATTCAAAACTTCTAAAACTGTGTATTCCATTAATTCAGTAAATTTCGGATATCTCAGCAAGCTTTGAATAAAGACCCATGCTTCCTTCGGCAAAGTTGTTCATCAAACATTTTCGCATCTTTTCATCGAATTAACTTCATAATAGCATTTTGTTGGGTACACTTTTATTTGAGTAAGTATTGTAAATTAGCAATATAATCATCGTTTTCCAAAATTATAACAATTGTGACGAAATAAATGACTCGAATAAAACCGTGAAATTTTTTTATTTTATAGTTTAGACTATAAACAAATTGTTAAAAATATAAAAGGTATAGTTTTTGTTAGATTTTTATTAACTAGAAATATTTTTCTGATTTTTGGTATGAAAATGCGACTTTTTTTCAAAAAACTTAAATAAGCGACCTCTAAACAGCATTTCACAACATTATCGCCATAGAAAAGTTTTGTTGTTACACCCTTAGCTATCATTTGGAAGGTGAGCCCCCCGGTTTTCTGATAAAAAATCATGTTGGGACACCCAGAGAGTCATTGCAGTGAGGTTTCCTAAAGTAAGTCCCATATAAACGCCAAGGCTCTTGCGCGAAAATACCTTCACCGATTGCCGTGATATTCCGCACGATTTGTAATGGTTTGTGCAATGTTGAAGGGAAATTTCAATCAGTCTTTTATCCATTCATTGCCCCTAGGATGACGATGGCAGTGATGATGATGGCAATGAAGACGACGATAATTGTGATAACGTTTGTGACGAAGCGGAAAACGTTTGATCGGAATAGAAGGGCCATTTTCAAATTAAGTACTGAAAGGATGGTGAGAAGCACGTGGCAAACCATCACGGTATGCTTCAATTAGACCTCAGTGATTAATTTTCCGTGAAACGTCGAACGGATTGCGTCGAACTCGTTTTTCCCATGGCTTGAACCAAATTCATTTTTATTGAATGTTGTTGGATCGGTTCCTTCCAGCAAATCGATTGATTGAAAAAAAAAACTGCGATTCTTCAGTTCGTTCCAAACTTCCACTACAAAGGCGGGATGTGGAGGAAATGTAAAGTTTATATAAGCACTTCTAACAGATTGCTTGAAAAATCGCGAATGTACGTACACACAAATATTAAAAAATAAAAACTGTAACACCTTATCAAGTTGTCACTAGTAAACGCAAGCTAATTCTTCTAAATTCCACTAAAAAAACCTTATCCTTTCACAAATAAGTCTGATAGTCACTGACGACAAAGGCCTGTTATTGAAAGTGATTTATGTTTTACTAATTTTCCAGATACTGATTTTAGCAATTTGTTTTACGATTACCATGCCGCCTGGAGGTGAAGTTTCCTATGAACCGCCAATCGTAGCAACCCTGTGGTGTACAAAAAAAATGACAGCATTATCAGTTGAATTGCAGCAGCCATGGCGATCACAGCCAACCTACTACGCTCGATACTTTGTTCGTACTACCAGCTCCACACCGTAGCAAAGAAGTTGGACATCGTGAGGCACTTCGTGTCTGCCAGCTATAGTCGATCCAGCATATACAACATTCTCATCTTTCTGGAGCGATGTGAGAGCGTCGAACTGAATCCTAGCTCTTTTCACCCGACAGTGCTGTAAAGAGTGTACGGAATCAAATTGCGACACACACAAATATTAGGCGAAATTCGCCCGTTCAACCAATCATCTTCTTCAAACTTTCAGGGAGTAAAATAAAACATGTTACAAATATTTTCCCATGTTTGTTATATTCAATTTCAATTCCATATCCAAATGCACGAACCTTCTTCTTTACACTAATCATAAGTCCTGTACAACATTTGGACCAACTTTTGTTTTGCGTGGCAATCCATTTTTTCTTCATATCTTCCTCCGATTTCACTTCCTTAGGATGCTTCCGAAGTGCCTGCTTCATGATGGCTCAGTACTTTTCAATTGGCCGCAGTTCCGGTGCGTTCGGGGGGTTGAGATGCTTCGGCACGAAATTGACCTCCTTAGCCTTGTACCACTCCAAAACCTCTTTCGAGAAATGGCACGAGGCTAAATCGGCCAGAAAATCGTAGGACCATCGTGTGACCTCAGAAGAGGAAGTAGACGCTTTTGAAGGCATTTCTTTAGGTACATCTGCCCATTGACCGTTCCAGTTGTCATAGCTCCACACGAGCAAATTACTTGCCTAATCATATATTTTTTGGCAAACTTTGACATCTTCTGCTTCCTAGCGTCCTCAGGGACATCGAATTTATGATGAGCAGTGAAAAACTGGAGCCCCGGAAAGCTGCCGGAAGTCTGCTTTTACATACGTCTCATCATCCATAACGAGGCAATGTGGTTTCGTCAACATCTGGGTGTAGAGCTTCCGTGCACGTGATTTACCTACTGTATTCTGCCGTTCATCGCGATTAGGCGCCTTTTGGACTTTGTACGTGTGTAGTCCTTCACGTTTTTTCGCATCTTGCACGAAAGTTTTGGTTAGATTCAGTTTCTTCGCCACATCTCAAACTGAACTGTAGGGATTCCTCTTGAAAGCTTGAACTACCCGCTTGTGTCCCTAAAAACTAAACGGAGATCCATTTTTGCCACTTTTTTCTTTCCAATCGATGGTCAAACGATCGTGGTACCGATTTAAAACACGAGACACCGTAGAATGTACCATCTTCGCAACGATTGCACATCTGCTAGTGAAACTTACACAGCGTAAACAAATACACATTGAGCTAATTCCACCAAAAATACCCATCAATAGAAAATACCCATCGGCTAAATAGTTACAGCCATTTAAAAGTGGTGCAATTTGATTCCGTACAACCTTTAATGAAAAGGACAGCAAGGTCCCTTCTTCGAGAAATCCGGAAGAAACTTGTTATGATAAAAACTATTCTAGTTATTTAAACATGCTCAAGACACCATTTGAAAATCTTCAATAGGCTTATTTTTCAGGATCGTCTTTCACTTCCAGCTCTACGATACTTTTATTGAACTTTGTGTTAGATATTTTTTGAGAGAATGAATAAAAGGATGGGGGGGGGGGAAGAAAGAAAAAATATCTGAATTTTTGGTTTTTAATTTATGACATTTAAAGAAATAAGTTTGTTTTGGTAGTGGTTGGTTCGAAAAAAGTAAGGAATAAATTTTAATAAGGGTTGTTATGAGAAATGGGGAGGCAGCGGCTTCCAGCTTACGATCACCAATTTTCCTATATTCGTCGAATCCTGCCCCGACACTTTTGAGCGTTCCCTCGCCACGCACCCATAGCTTTTTTCAAATCATCCGAATCAGTCGCTCGTCGTGGAGAATCAGAATTACGCCACCCTGAAACGAATCTCTGTGAATTCTTCTGGAAAGGCGGAATTCAACCATATCTTACCGTGTACTTGTTGATCGCCTTACCAAGAGCTTCTATTGTTTCAATGTCCAAGTGATTGGTCGGTTTGCCGAGCACAAGGAGTTCGGTCGACCCATGCACAACTTGGCCAGCGCTATCCGGGACTTTTGGCCTCCGGAAAAAGGAGGCCACCACCTGCGAGGCAAGATCCCCGAACACGCTAAAACTGCCCAAAGTTCTGCAGTACTCATCGATTAGGCAGGGGTAGGCATTCTGGAGCAGTTCCACGCAGTTCAACAGGCACCGTTTTCACCGAACTGGTAGGAAACTGGACAGTAAGATTAGTTGAGCAATCAAAATTCCAGTGCTAAGGCAATATCTTACAATACAGATTCGGAGTCGAGATATAACCCGAGTACTTGAACTCGACTTCGTTCAGCCACGTTCAGTCACCTTGATTTCCTTCTCCACTTGCTTAAACTCCGGTCTAAAAACAAACGGGAACTATGAATTTCGCTCTTAGAGGGTGATACGGTCAAAATTTGGTCAAGGGAAAACGGGGGGAAATGGGGGAAATTTTTTTTTTAAAAAATAAAATTTAATTTTTTTTTTTTGATTAATTATTAAAAAAAATAATAAAAATATTGTTGGCTTCCGTTTTAGGGGGGGGGGCGTGGGCCCCAGATTTTGTACAGCCACCTTGTCCACCTTCTTCGCCGCAGAAAGCCAGTTTGCCTTGAACTGCTGCTCGTCCTTAGCAGTTTTTTTTTGGTCTTCTTTAGGTTCCGCTTGACAATAGCCCAGTATTTCTCAATTGGGCGGAGCTCTGGCGTGTTGGGAGGGTTCTTGTCCTTGGGAACCACCTGCACGTTGTTGGCGGCGTACCACTCCATGGCCTTTTTACCGTAATGGCAAGATGCCAAATCCGGCCAAAACAGTACGGAACAACCGTGTTTCTTCAGGAAAGGCAGCAGACGTTTATTCAAACACTCTTTCACGTAAATTTCTTGGTTGACAGTCCCGGAAGCTATGAAAATGCTGCTTTTCAAGCCACAGGTACAGATGGCTTGCCAAACCAGATATTTCTTTGCGAACTTTGACGGTTTCGTGTGCTTGAAAATATCTGCTACCTTTCCCCTTCCTTTTGCCGTATAAAACTCCTGTCCCGGAAGCTGCTTGTAGTCGGCTTTGACGTAGGTTTCGTCGTCCATTACCACGCAGTCAAACTTCGTCAGCATCGTCGTGTACAGCCTCCGGGATCGCGCTTTGGCCGTCGTATTTTGTTTATCATCGCGATTTGGAGTCACTACCTTCTTGTAAGTCGATAGTCCGGCTCGTTTTTTGGCTCGATGCACGGTTGTAGACGATACACCCAGCTTATTTGCGGCATCTCGGAGAGATAGGTTAGGGTTTCGCTTGAAACTACCGGCAACTCTCTTTGTCGTCTCAGCGGCTTCCGGTTTTCGATTTCCCCCCGATTCAGACTTCCTGGCTGTCGACAAACGTTCCCCAAACACTTTAATTACATTTGTAACGGTTGATTTGGCAACTTTTAGCGATTTTGCCAACTTTGCGTGCGAGTAGCTCGGATTTTCGCGATGCGCGAGCAAAATTTTGATACGCTGCTCTTCTTGCTTGGACGGCATTTTGACAACTGAAGAGTGAATTCCAAAATCAAAATAGGAGCAACATTCTACACACACACACTTTTAAAAAGGGGGGTGGGCGGTTTTTTTTTAAAAAAAAAAAAAAAATAATACATGTTGTTATTATCCAAATTTTGACCGTATCGCCCTTAAGGTCAAGGGACTAGCAACTAACAGCATCTCCAACATCTTGATCTTGGACTGCACGCTGGCAGCGTGGTTGACATTGTTTCGGAACCGATCGTTAAACTGCTGCACGTGATAGTGGTGAGCTAGCTGAGCTTTGTACTCTATCCTCTGAGCTTTGTGTTTCTCCGTCCGTGTATTGTCGAACTGTTCGTAGTTGTAGTTATCGATCCGTTTGCTAGTAAAAATACAGCATGTCCGAGGGAACCTTATCATGGAAGTTCCGGTCGTGGCCGACCAGCAACGTTGCATGTTAACTTCCAACAGTTCGAGACTTAGCTTGACTTGACGTTTAAACCTATAAAAACAAAGTACCGCAGTTTTGCCAGAAAAAGTTTTGAATTTCGTGGTGAAAATAATTTCACAACTTTACAGAGTTATGAAATTTGCCAGAAGCAGCTGATTTCCATCAACATGAGAGGCTCTAGGAGTGGACAGTAATTTATTGCTAGAACTAAGGGCCTGTTCATAAACTACGTAGACTCATTTTTGAAAATCTCAGAACCCCCTCCCCCCTCGTAGACTTTTCTCCATACAATTTTTCGAAATTTTGTATGGAGCGTAGACTTTTGTCAAACCCCCCTCCCCCCAGAAAAGTCTACGTGGTTTATGAATAGCCTTGAATTGCGCGAATTGAAGAGAAAGCACTGATAGTTTCGTTAAGAGTAACGGCAGGTTATGAAATTTGAAAGATACAAGTTGAAAACGAGCGGAGGGCATATGAAGGTAGTATACAATCGGGCGCATAATCTTTTACCATACTACCCCAGATTATAGACACTGTATATAGACCGGACAACGCAAAATCATACAATCTGCCAACCCTGAAAAATGTCATAAATTTGAGCAATTGATCTGGTACCACTTGTATTTTTACAAACTTGTAGTAAACAGCGCTGTTAATGCAAACCCTAGTACTGAATCTTTGTAGCATATAAGCACATTTATCGATCTCACTCGATCATTAGCAATAATGCCCTAAATTAGATTACCCTTCCTTATCATTAGCCTTCGGATAATCGAGAGAAGAGAATTGATTCCAATAGGCTTTTTGCTCTCGTATCAGTTACTGAATTGGCATATATTTCTATACACAAACCAGAATTGCATCAGTCGAAATAAACTATCGAAACGAACACGTCGGTCGAACTATCCTACGATAAATGAGAGAGGGTAATTAGAAGTCAGTGAACTTGAATAAATCAAACTATTTGAAACGAGAACAATTCCGGTCGTTAAGTGAAGAAACTATTCCGAACGTCTTAAGTACCCGCGTCTACAAGCGAAATGGGGAAAAAAGATTGGTTGGTGGTGGTTGTTGTTGTTTCTTTTGGTTGTTGTTTATAAAAAAAAATAAAAAAGTGAAAAGTGCCGTGTAAAAAATTAATTGTTTGGAGCGAAATCGTGGCCATAACTTGCGATGTGAAGTGAATTCTGTGGGTTTCTTCCGGTTTCCAAAGAAAGATAATATAAGGCAGAAATGGCTTGCATTCTGCGGCCTTTCGGCAGATGTTCGGATTCTAGGAAGCCATAGGCTGTGCAGTGTAAATACAAAATACTATAAAATTATCAAGCTCATAGCATATCCAAAGTTTACATAGATTCTGTTGTTCGAATTTTGTTTGATTGATGTTATTCACTAGTTTTGATCAAATTCTTCATGCGCCATGGCTAGAACACGTCGCATTTGTAAGTCGGGTCCTGATGCAGTTCATCGTAGATTGCGTTCAAGTATTCCGATGCTGAGGGCCAGCAGGCTGCAAGAGGTTTTCCGGTATAAACTTCAAGTCTTTCCGCTGGCAACTCGTAATAAACTCAAATAATGTAGCCATAGCCTCATTAACAGGTAAAATGGTTTGTACTACAATTTCGGGACTTAATGTATCATTTGTGGTGGTCTTATGCTCGGCACTGTGTAGAGAAAGAATTTTGTTCATTTTTAGTAATCCAAACGGCAATAAATAATACACCGAAAATACTTACATTTACTGAATATGGAAGTAACATTTGTAACATAAATCCTGGGAATACTTTCAGGCGTTTATTTGACAGCATTAACAAACACACAGATGTCAACCAATGTACTTGTCACGTTCATCTGTGTCCCTACTGAGCTGTCAAACTCAAATTGCGCAGTAGTTTCCATTAAAAATGTCGTACAAGCTGGATTTACGAGCACAAGTCGCCTACCTTTTTGGACGGCTTAGTACAAGTGAAATTTTGAGCGTATTTAAAGACGAGCCAATATCAAAATCAACAATATACCGTGTTTTGAAAGATTGTCGTGATGGTAAAGAACCGGAAAATAAAAAGAAAAGTGGTCGCCCAACAAAATTGAGTGCCAGAACAACGAAAAAACTGCTGTCAAGCGCTGAAAACAAGCCAATCAACACGCAAATTAGCACGAAAATTTCAGGTTTCAAACATGACAGTCCATCGGATTTTGAGAAAACATAACGTAATTTATCGGAAACGTCAGCGTGCACCAAAATATACACAGCAACAACTCGAAAAAATACCAAAATGCTGCCGTGCACTTCGTCGCGAGCATTTTGCAAATGGAAAGTGCATAATTTTGGATGATGAATCTTGCTTCACGTTTTCGCACCATGAATTGAGTGGCAACGATGGTTTCTATACTGCTAACATTAAAACAACACCAGACGATGTTAAATATGCCAGCAAATCGAAATATGAGCCAAAGGTGTTAGTGTGGGCAGCCATGTCATCGAAGGGTATCTCGGCACCTTTGATACGCCCAAACAAGGCCAAAGCTGTCAATTCTGACGTGTATATCAGCCAATGCTTGCCGAAAATGAAGCAATTCATCAACAAATATCACGCTGACGACGAAATCATGTTTTGGCCAGATCTTGCAAGCTGTCATTGCGCGAAAAAAACATTAGATTGGCTAACTGAGCAAAACATACCATTTGTACCGAAAAAGGAAAATCCACCTAACGTGCCTAAGGCTCGTCCAGTTGAAATTTTTTGGAGTGTTCTCAAACGTATGGTGTACGACAATGGCTGGAAAGCTAACAATGAGCAACAATTGGCTAATCGAATCAAGCGGAAGATGAAAGAAATAGACATAGACACCATCCAGAACCCGATTCAACATGTTCGCCGTACACTGCGTAAAATCGAAGATAATGGTCCACTGAGCGTACTGTAAATATATTTTTCAACAATTTATTAATAGAATAAAATACCCTGAAGAGCATTTTAAAATCCGATTGTTCGATTTCAAGTACCATGCTTTTGAATTTTTCCCAGGACTTATGTTACGTATGTTAGAAGTAGAAAATCCCATATTAGTTCATAATTGGCTTTTGACAAAACAATACTTGATCACAATACTTGCTCCTTTAAAATGAATCAAAAGTTGACAGACCGTTTGGCTGCATTTTTTGACAGGTCGTTTGGCTGCATAAGACAATTGTTGTCCGGTCTATATACCTACAGTGTCTATACCCCAGATTCATGCCAAAAATAAACCCAAACAGCAAGAGATAATTTCCCACCCATGTTAGGCTTTGGGAGAGGGAAATAAACAGATCGCTAGAACCAGAACTACGCAATAGGTAGTATAAGAGCACGATCGGTTGCATTCTCTTTTGCCAGTCAAGGGGGTATCCTCCCTCTTGCCTACCCCGCATCTGGGGTAGTTTGGTAAAAGATTATGCTTGTATTTTCCAATTTTCATAAGCTGCCGTTACTCTAAACGGAACTATCAATGCTTTCTCTTCAATTCTCTTAGTTCTAGCAATAAATTACTGTCCACTCCTCTCTCATGTTGATGGAAATCATCTGCTTCTGGCAAATTTCATCATCTGCTTCTGGCAGAGTTGCCAAAACGAATCATTTTTGTTCCACCTGGTTATATTCACCATAAAATGTGGAACAACTGGGAGCTTTCAAAAACTTGTAACAAAATGAGGAGTGCATAATAATAAAAGTTATTATCGCTAACGTTTTCAGAAGTTTATTGCCTTTAAAGGAAATGGGGGTTAGGTCCGAAGAGAAAGGTGTATTCAGCCTAGTGACCCATTAGGCCTAATGGTGTTTGGTCTGGTGGCATTCGGTTGATTGGAATTTGGCCTAATGGCCCATCATCTATTCAACAGACAAACAAAAATAGAAAATTCACTTCTAGAAAAGTTAACAATTATTTCAGCCAAAATCATTCCTAGACCGGACTAGATATCGCCCATAGAAACCTTTAGAATGGTTATGCTGTTTTTTGCATCCTCATCGGACTGAAACTGGGAGAGAACTGTTTCTCTACCGACTTTACCTACTACCCTTACTCATAGCAAGGAATTGACAACCGCTTTTTCCACAGTATTTTTCATATCAGTTTCTTTCTAAAAACGTCATGTTTGGCACAGGAAAGCCGGAGCCGTTCGCCCCCCTACCTCTCCTGCCGAATAACTTCAGTTCAAATAATGTAACCGTAAACCCTTAAATGTGCCATCACAACTGCCAACGACAAAAGCCTTTCACATCTATGAATGTGGAAAGGCGATTTTCGGACCAGCACTCTATACCGTTTGTTCTGCTCCATTCATTTAACCATTTCCCAACAGATATACGATGCCATTGTTCCTCGCCTTCGGAACGATTTCACATGTGGACAAGTGGTCCACTCCCATAACTACACATTCGGTTTTGGCAATCTAACCATTTTTCGAGAGTCGGTTCAAATGACACACAAGCAGGTCAACACTCGGACAATCCAGGAGGAGGTGATGACATTTTTCTTCTCTCCAGTCAACAGTCACTTTCGTTCAAGGATTCCCCCGACCCTTGTTCCGATGACAACGACAAGGGCAACCCAGTCGCGTTGGTGTCAAGTAAGAAGCAAACATAATTTCAAGGATCCTTCGAGCTTCGAAGTTAATCAACTGAGACAGAGTAAGACGAATTTGATGATTGGAGAAATTCCAGATTTTATTCCCCTTTGTCTTAAATCAACAATCAGATAGCATCTTTCTAAGTCGCCACAGATTCGAACCTCGCACTAGCAAAAGACGTAGCCGTTGCCGGCGGGAGCGTCCATCACATGTGGATGTGAATTTCATCATTCCACTCTCCAGACAAGGCGTCCCTTTCTATTAGGGTAATATTTTTTTAAGAAATTTTTCAACACTTCAGAACGCCTCCGGATCCATTTTTCTCCCCGACGATGGATTGCTTTGCGATATATCTACCAAATATATGGGAGCCTGTTCTCAACTGCTGGAGCGATGAGGATATCGTTATCCACTCTGGTAGCCCGAGTGAAAAATGTCCTTTAACGGATTTCGAGTGGATTTGGAGTTAAAGGCAGAGAAACATCCGGAATTGATCAATTGCTCGTGTGTTTTCCATGTCGCCGATTTCCTTGAGGGTGGAAAGGGAGAAAAATGAAAGCTACTGCGGAAGCGATTATTGTTACGGTTGAATGGGATTATCGTGTCGAATCAGATTGTACCGGTTTCGAAGTAAGTAGCGAGGCTTGTTGTATTGGTTCGGTTTGCTGATTCGTAGGAAGCGATGAGGTGCTTCTTTGGGATTGCGTTGAATTTTGCATGAATCGAATTAGGTATGAATTGAAGTTATTTGCACGAGCGCAAATGGTTGGATGAAGAAAGGGTACCACTTGATGCTCTGGACGGAATGTGCCTAATTCCAAGTTCGTGAAAAATTCACGGGTTTGTAGATTTCTTTTACCGATTGCAAGAACCTTTCATTTTCGAGAGGGTTATTAGTTGCGTTCTCAACTTAGCAAAATCAGGTGTCGACACAAGGGCGATTCCAGGCGTGAATCGAAACCGTTCAAACTGCGTGAGTGGCGACTGCAAAAAATCGCTACAAATGGTTGGTATCGAAAAAAGTACGCTTTTTCAATATAACTTTAACATTTCGTTTATAAAAACGGCACCGGTGGTGTAGTGGTGAGCGTATCCAGTCGACGCTTTTGGGATTTTCTGAGCCGCAAAATCTCTGATCCCGTCTACCGGGTTGTACGCAAAGTTGACGTAGGACTACGTAGCAATGTGTAATGAATTTTATTATTATTATTTTTAATTGCCTATATGAGAATACAGTTCTCTTTGCGAGAAGACGTATATGATCAATCTCCGCGCTGAGAGTAACACACATACTCACTCATATCGTTCGTGTTTTGGTTACTTGTGAGCCCTAACAGGCTACTTTATTAAAGGAACAGGAATCAGCAAGATGTCCAGTGAAATCGTAAAAAACACACTGGTTTTCCAGTGCCAACCGTCGTGGAAATCGGCCGATTTATCAAGGGGTTTGATGCTGACAAAGCGGACATGGAATCAGGCTACAAAATTTCTGATGAACGGATCGTCTGCATCAAGTTCGGGTCTGAGCGAGCTATGAAGGAAGCCCTTTTGCATAACCCCGAAATCCATACGTTCCGTTACTCCAACGGGATGACGGTTGAAGTCCGTATGTCCGTCGCTGGAGGATGTACCCGGTACGTAAGGATTTTCGATTTGCCGCCGGAGATATCCGATACTGATGTGTCGTTGGTATTAGGAAAGTATGGAAACGTGAAACGGATGATTCGCGAGAAATTTCCCGCAGAATTGGAGTTGGATCTCTTCACTGGTGTCCGAGGAGTCTTTATGAATATCAAAAAGGAAATTCCAGTAACTGTCCACTTTCTCAACCGACGAGGGAGAATTTACTATGAGGGCCTAAGGCTGAGATGTTTTTTGTGCAAACAGGAGGGGCACCTGAAAGCTAAGTGTCCACAGAACAACGCTAATCAAGGGTCAAGGGAAGGAGGTGAGGAGGTCCCCGCAACGGTTAGATAGGAAGCTGGGACAATGCAAAACGTTGCGGCGGTGCACAGCCATAGCAAAACCACCTACGCTGGAGCTGTTCAGGGAGCGGCATCATCGTCCGAAAGCGATGACAGATTGGAGCTGTCGATGGTCACGTTAGTCCCGTTGTCAAAAAGGGCCACGATAATCGCGTCTAACCCGCTTCAGAACCAGGAATTGGAGAATCCCATCGTTGAGGTGTTAGAACAAGAGGTAACAATTGCCGTGGATGAACCGAACATGGCTGCCAAGCCTTCCGAACAGGAATCATGCGACGAAGAGATGATCGAAGGGCAAGAGCGCTCAACCAAGCGGCCGCTTACGTCAAGTGGCAAATCGGGATCGGAAGAAAATGGTGATTTTGTGACGGTTGATAGGAGCAGAAAATCACGTTGTAACGTTCTCGACCTTCTCATTATTGGTTCATGTGTTTGGATTAGGTAGTTGGCAAAATACCTTCAATTGCAGTTAAATTAATTCACAATAATTTTTGGACTTTATTTGGTTTCATGAACCATTTAGATTTAAGCTTATAAATTTTTGAATTTCCTTGCTATAAAAATTTAAAAAGTTGTACTAAATAAATTACACTAGGGCTGATCATAGATGGCAGTTAGAATTTTGAAATGGATTGACACTCGAGTAAAGGTGTATTGGTAAACGTCAAAAATGATGACGATGGATTTTTAGGTTCTTAAAACTAATTTCAGGACCAAATCGGTCATTTCTGAATTTCGTCGGCTAGAGAAAGAAAGCTATGAAATATTCTTTACGATGTTTACTAATGGTGATACTCCCAGCAAAAAAACACGTTCGAAAATTTATCCCGCAAAGCGGCATGCATACATGTTTGTAAATAAATCTTCTTTGTAGTTGTATAGCTCATTATTTTTGTAGGTTCACTTTAGGTAGAGTAACTACCACTTTCGATTGGTTGTAGATTACGTCACAGCATAAATTGTAAACATTATATAATTTAGCGCAGAAATCACTCAATTGATAATAAATTCATTATAGGTAACCATGAATTCATTGGAGTAGAGGTAAAGGCGAGTGTATAGGTAAATAGTAATACAGCATTTTTTTTCCGCGGAATGAAGACCCGCTAGTTGAACATTAATTCGCATTATAGGTGATTCATGGATCCTTCCGTCCTGAAACGATAAAAATAATTAGGTAGAGCATAAAAGTAGTAAAGTTACTTGTACTCCCATAGCTGTTGTTGAATAGGAACTGTTTTTTCGAAGAAATTAGCTGGCGTCGAAGTTGGTGGTTCGCTAAGCTGCTCCATTTTTAATTGAAACAACTAGTTCATTTTGGGTCATGGCTCTGTCAAAATAACGCAGGGTTGTACTAGAAGCTATCAGATCATGTTGCGATGTTTTATAGCATATTGGATCTGTCAAGTGGGGTTTCGGTGAATCTTATAACATTTTGCAATTTTTGTCAGCAAAGGTTGATGTAGTAAAATGTGATGGTACATTCCTTAGGTTTTCGTGAATGGCAGAGAAGTCAATTGAATGTTTCAATATTATGGTTGATGCTGTTGATTTCAAGCGATTTTTTTTTTAGGCTGATGTTAATTTTACAGTTAGTCGATCAGGATCGATATAGTAAAAATACAGAATGCTAGATTTACGTTCAGGGTAATATTATGTTGAGTTAAGCCTATGAATAGGTTGGAATACGTCCAATATGGTAGGAAAATCTAAGTAACTGGTCTGATGGTGGTAGTTAATTCAGTGTTGGTGTGGCAGAGTAATTTTATTAAATTCGGTAACAATTGGATTATATAATGATAATTACATAAAAACGTTTCTATTTTAAAATTTTCATGAACATTACTTTAGAATGAGGTTGGGTTATGAAAATTTGATCAATTTCCCATTGATCAAATTTTCAAAATTGCGTGGTGTGTTGTAACGTTCTTGACCTTCTCATTATTGGTTCATGTGTTTGGATTAGGTAGTTGGCAAAATGCCTTCAATTGCAGTTAAATTAATTCACAATAATTTATGGACTTTATTTGATTTCATGAACCATTTAGATTTAAGCTTATAAATTTTTGAGTTTCCCTGCTATAAAAATTTAAAAAGTTGTACTAAATAAATTACACTAGGGCTGATCATAGATGGCAGTTAGAATTTTGAAATGGATTGACACTCGAGTAAAGGTGTATTAGTAAACGTCAAAAATGATGATGATGGATTTTTAGGTTCTTGAAACTAATTTCAGGACCAAATCGGTCATATCTGAATTTCGTCGGCTAGAGAAAGGAAGCTAGCCATTGTGGTTCTTTTATTTAATCTACCGAGTTCTTAAGGTGTGTTCAATTGATTTTTTATGTTAAATAGTGTTAAAAAGAATGTAAATTAATTTTCAGAATAAGTTTTTAGTTTTAAAATAGTTTTAAAATAGTTGAATTTATCTGCTTGTGTTTTTTTTTTCATTAAATAGTTTTTATCAGAAATTTCACCCAAGTTCCGCATTCTTTGTTTACAAAAAAAGGTAATGCTTTTGTGAATTCATTTTAGTATTGTATGATGTTTAATTCGTTTGTTGTTGGACCTCAGCGTCCAATAGGCGCTTTTTTGTTCGGACCTCAAGTTCGCCATCTTCTTTTGGCTATTGTGCACGTGGTGCCTTTCCGGTGGCCACAGCTCGTTGAGGCCCGCCAGCTCCTGGCAGACAAACGGGGTAGGGAGGAAAGTTTCCTCCAGCCTGCCTGCGTACGTTTGCCGTATGATCGGGTAGAGTACCGGAGTGCCGACGCCCTCAACCCCGCAACTTTTTTTCGGCCATTCTTCATCCGAGCAAGAACCAACAACTACGGGAGCCGTATCTGGTGGAAGTCACTTGCTACGTGACTGCGGCGGCCAGAACATCGCACGCCAGCTCATCGCACACAACTCACGTGCCCCTCGGTTATTCCGGACTACAAAAAGACCCTGCGCAGGTTAGTCTATTCATGGCCATGAAACACACACAATACAACACTCACACACACAATAACGAGACGGAAAAAATGAATACAGATTAAAATGAATTAAGCTAAATTTCTATACGTTATTCTTTCATACTATCTGAGCCCTGTGGTAAAATTAGTCCGCCCGGGTGTACGTTTCGCTTTGCATCTCCGTTGATTGAGCATACCTTCCTTTCATTTTAAGATCTTGTTCTTTCCGTGGTCATCATTTTGCATTTACCAAAGCAACCGTTCTAAATCTCCCTGAGAATTGCACCCATGCTGAAAAAGCTTAGTCGGGCACCATAAAACACGACTAGTGGTCTCTCCATAGCGAGAGTGGCGCATAAGCCACTGCGTTTGCGGCAATTTCCAAGTGTTTAGGAAAGAGACGGTTTCAACGTAAGCAAAAACGTAGTGGTGATATGACAGCAAAAAAAAAACCCGTTGGAAGAAATCGCCGCACGGTCCAGTAGTGACTCTAGATCCCTCAGATCTAAATCACAAAGAAGCTTGGCGAACCGATCCAGATCACGAAGCAATGTGAAGAAGTGTTAGTGACGTTCGATATCACCTGACTACGGCATACGACTACAGGCAATGTCAACGGATCTTCTTTATCGGCAGTCCGAATTACCCGTCACTCAACACTCTCAGATACTTTGTCAACAAACAAAATGAACTAAGTGAGGCAAATCTGCACCGTGAACATCTATGCTATTGCGATAGAATCGAAAAAATTCCTGCTGAAGGAATTTATTTTGAGGAACGATTTGGATGCGGTTCTTCTCCAGGAAGTGTCGTTCAACGATTTCAGTTTCCTGCCTTCCCATCACGCAATTGTTAATCGCAGTGAGCAAAACGTTGGAACAGCCTTACTTATACGGAAAACTATTCCCTTCGATCGGATTATGATCGATCCCTGTGGGCGTATCATCTCGGTGGTAGTCGACGGATTGAACCTAGTCAATATCTATGGTCACTCTGGATCACAGTACAATGCTGAAAGGGACGATCTCTTTCAAAATATGATATCTCCACATTTGTGCAAAGGAAACCTGATGGTCTTGGGAGGGGATTTTAACTGTATCCTGGATGGGCCAGATGTGAAAAGCAACAACAAGGTCTACTGTAAAGGGCTTCGTAACCTAGTAAGTCTGTTCAAATTGGTAGACCTAGGATCCGCATCCCGTCAATTCACCTTCTTGAGGCACAACTCGGCCTCCCGATTAGACCGATTCTACTGTGACAAAGAGTTCCTTCATCGGGCCAAAAAATACGAAACACTTCCAGTCCCCTTCTCTGACCATCATGCCGTTGTCCTTACGTTCGAGATAAACATTCAGAATGCCGTTCCCATCATTGGTAGAGGTCATTGGAAAATAAATGATTTCTTGCTGAAGGATGAAGCTACCTCCGAGGGATTCATTCAAGTCATGTCCGAGTTAAAACAACGTCGTAAGCATGAGAGTGGTGGTCGTAAGATTTCAAAAGCAAGGCAAAGCAGTACTACAAGATTAAGGCATTTGACTTCAATCAGGCTAATGCGAGGAAGAAGACGAAACACTACAGTGAGCTGAACAAATTGATCGAACAGCAAGCAGAAGGATTGAACTTGCAACCCAGGATGAGCATGGTCAAATCTGCAATCGTCGAGGTCTAAGAGCAGCGTTTATCCAGTTTCCGTAGCAAGGTGCAACCATCCACAATGCTTGAAAACAAAAAAAATGAGTATATACCAGGTTTCGAAGTTGGTGAAGCGTGGTTTCAACACACCCGTAATAAAATTGCATTCACCAGATGGTCTGAGTACGAAACAGTTAGTACAGGATCATTTTGAAAAGCAGTTCCGGAAACCTTCAATCCAGCAAGCTGACATATCGGTAAAGTGTTACCCCGAGATCTTGGAAACAACCTTGTGGAACCAATTAGTGAGGAGGAGTTGCGTAGAACCATCGAAAGTGCAATGAAAAAGAAAACGCCAGGGCCTGATGGCCTCACCTATGAATTTTATGAGAAGCAATTTGATTCATTGAAATATGATTTGTTACGTCTTTTCAATGGATTTTTAGATGGTTCTATTCCCCCACAAGAAAACTTTGCAAAGGGAATAATCCTTTTGATTCCGAAGTCTGGGGACCAAAATGACTTGCAGAACTACAGGCCAATCAGTCTGCTGAATACAGATTATAAGATTCTCGTTAAAATTTGTGTAACCCGACTCAAGGTTTGCATGGAGTCGCTAGTAGAGGTGATGGTCAAACTGCAGGGCTGGAGGGGAAGTCTTGTGTGCAAAATCTGGATAAAATAAGAACGGTCATAGCAAGGACACAGCAGGGCAAACGAGTGAAATCTTCAAAAAGCTTTCGATTCAGTGGACCACGATCGACTATGGGAGACATTGACAAAGTGTGGAATTCCGACGCAGTTCATCACCCTCATCCGGAGACTGTATGCCGATGCGTCATCACAGGTCATGGTAAATGGCTTTCTCACTTCTTCTATGAAAATACAACGTTCCGTTCGTCAAGGTTGTCCATTGTCGATGCTGCTGTTCTCGCTCTACGTGGAACCTCTCATCCAGCAACTACACGATAGTACGTTAGGTTTAATGATTGAAGGTAATTGGATCAAGATAATGGCATAGGCAGATGTCTTAACGTTGATCGTCAGGAATGATTACAAATTTGCTCTTGTAATGTCAATCTTAAAAGATTACGCACTACAAGCTGCAATTAGTATTAACTTTGAGAAATCAGTCTACATAAGGTTTAACAACTGTAAGTTGGGCCCACAAATGATTCAAGAAAAACAACAGATAAAGATTTTGGGAGTAATATTCAAAGATAAATGGAAAGATATGATAAAATGCAATTTTGACAAACTATTGAACTCATTTGCCGCTACATGCCAGTTACATAGTGCGAGGAAGATAAATTTGCTAGCAAGGAACACAATCTTAAACTCGTTTCTTTTATCAAAGCTCTGGTACGTTTCTCACATCTTACCTCCAGAAAATGCTCATTTGGCTACAACTAAGAAAAAGTCAGGCTATTTTCTCTGGAACTCACATTTCTTTAAAGTTAAAAGAAATCAGTTGTATCTCGAATACAGCAAAGGAGGTCTAAAATTAATTGACCCTGAAAATCAATGCAAAGCACTATTTATAAGGAGTTTGTTGTTTGAATCAGGCAAAATATTAAACACTTTCTGTTAAATCAAGGCAATCAAAACATGTTATCGTGAAATGGTAAAAAATGGATCCAAGAAGCGAAAAAAATCGCAAACCACGATTGTATAGAAAGTAGTAAATGTTTGTACGATTTTTTTCATTAACGAGATGCAAATTGTACCAAATATTCAGGAAAAATACCCACATTTTTGGTGGGACTGCATATGGGAAAACATTAATCAAAACTTTCTAAGTTCCAATGCTAGATCAGTTCTATATTTAATTTTCAATGATGTTATTCCAAACAAAGTTTAAATGTACAACTACACGGACAAAGTAGATAACAATATTTGTGAAATTTGTAATAAGCCTGATACAAACATTCACCGAATAAAACAGTGTAGAGACTCCGGAATAGTCTGGAATTGGATAGGAAATATTATAAGGAAAAATTTGAAAATCAAATTACGCTCGCGAGAAGAAATTTTGTATTATGGTATTAGAAAAAAAGGCTACAGGAAAAAAGCTGCATTATTTATAGTAGCTGAAGCAATGGCATACAATGTAGTACATTATAAAAACCCAAGCTTATATTCGTTTCAAAAAATCATTAGAGATTATAGATGGAACAACAGAAAAGCATTCATGAGCAACTTTAAAACATATTTAAACATATGTTGAGTAGATTTCTTAAGTTGAGACTCTTTCATAATTATTACTTTTATGTATATGAATGATACATGAAAAGTTGTAATTCTCATTTTTTTTACAAAACACAGATAATAAAAATGTTTTAATAAAAAAAAAAATAGAGGCTGCATTGATCGGTTGGATCAAGAAGCCTTGCTGAAAAAAAGTGTATAACCCCCGACCGGTTTATGTAGACAAAGTTAAACCGTTTGATGCGTTGTCTGGTTCAACATGGTAGATTAGTTTCGTTCGTTTCGTAAAGCGACATTGAAAAGTAGGTGCTGTTCTAATGGGAAGTTGGATCGGCATAGATGAGTAGGTATGTTAGAAAATTCTATGATTTGCTCTTTACAAATTTTTTGGCGGTGCTAGACTGCATTTAAATGTTGGTCTGACGAAAGGGCAACGGCTGTGCTGGCAGTGGTGATTGTGTTGATATGATCGACTAGCTGGAGACCACTATCCTTATCGCGTTACAGATTGTTGAAAGTCTGTTTGGGAATTCAAAGTCAATTATTAATGATATTTTTGAACATTGACTTGACAGTTCCAACTGATTGAAGCAACAATCTTAAAAATCTATCGATAAATGATAAAGTTATTAGTGTTCAAAATGTTTCAAATATTCGTGATATGGTCGCTATTTTTCAAATTTTCATTTGACTTCTACCCTAGCCGATGGACATAGTCTAGCTCAAAATAGCGAGGATGTTCGTAGACCAGCATTAGAAAGTTAGTATGTGAGAAAATTCTATTGTACACTCTTTAGAAAGCATTTGGTGGCTCTGAAAAGGGCCGTGTAGTTTGAATGATGATACGGATACGGTTGTATTTGCTACGATGGTAGAGAGGGTCCTGATCTGTATGGCTTGAAAGATAGTGGAGGACCTGTTCGAAATATGAATTTTATATACAAGTACATACAAGATTTCTTTAAAGAATATGTAACTCTTTAAAAATCTTTATGTTAATTCGTCATCAATTTAAGCGATAGTTTTTTGCAGGAATTCAATAAACCCTTAATAACTTCTCCAATTGTTTGAAAGTCGACTGTAAACACCTGCTATTATTTAAAATAGCTTAAAGATTTATTCGCTCCGATTGCTGCTCTGATACTTTGCAGCCATATTCTGCGACATTTCACTTTCTCTTTCAAACACTTTCTCAAAAATATTTGATTCCTATTGCGAGGTAGGGACTCTATCCAACGCACTAAAACGAACAGAAATACTTTCAAGCACTGATTGGGTTGTGAAGAGAACACTACCAACATTGAACAACTTGTTATAATAAAATTATGTCTGTAATAGGGAAGTCATAACATTCCAGCAACCAGCGGGCTGCGATTGCACAAGGCAAATAAATTGTAAACGACTCTGAGTTATTTTTTAAACCGAAACATGATTTTAAGAAATATTTGGTATTTATCGAACAGAAATTGTGTGAAATTCAGGATCGGCCAGGATTTACGAATTAGGTAGGTGTCATGCGGATACAATTAGCAAACTCTTATTAAAATTCTGTATAACACTCTTTCAAAATCAGAATAGTAGCCCTGAAGAGATCTATTTGTGTGAAATATGTACATCATATATTAATTATTGACATTCCGTCGAAATTTGGGAACCAGGGCGCTAAACACAGATGGTTCTACCCCGAAAAATGCCGTTCTGCCTGTTAAGACATAGTGATTAAGGATTTTTAACACTCAACGTTGCGTCTTATCTACATCATCTACATATAGATATCGATATCATCTTCAAACATATCAATATCATCATCAAATATATTTATATCATCTACATATACATCTATATAATCTACAAATATATCAATAGCATGACCATATACATCTATAAATTTATCTATATCATCTACAAATATTTCGAAATCATCTTCATATGTACCTATACATGTACATCATATCGTGATATGACTACCTACTGGATCATACATTTTTCCCTCCAAATTTGATAAATTTGCCACGAGCTTGGCTTAGCACACGACTGCATTAAAAATAGCTGTCCAGCCAGCCATTTGCTAGCGACAGCCGCTGAGCCATCATTCTGGCTGGTTGCTCGCCCGCGTACCCTCCTTCAGGGTACTTGCAATCGCCATCTGCCAGAGCAGTACTGGCCCATGGCCACTCTGCACAGCTCCATGGCTGCCGAGCGAATGCAGATAATTTGAAGGTGTCCCCCCCTTTATATCATGCACTGCTGCATGTGAGACGTTCCTTACTTAAATTTGAAGTCTGTGAAAGTAAAGTACTGTGCATTTAGTAAATTTACTCTGAAAAATCGGCATTATAAGACATCACCATATATTTGCGTTAATTTCAAAAGTTGAATGTCAAAAATCAATAGTTTGAAATATTGAAATCGAAGCGTAGAAAATGCCCCGATAGATTGGTGCAAACATTTTGGAAATCAATCTTGGAAAGACTAAGTTATTAACGTTCAAAACCTATATATTTTTCGTGACGCTCCACATTTTCGCAATTCGAACAAACAAAAACACAGACGTAGTCCTACGTCAAAACACGTAATCCAGCCCGCTTCATGGTCTGCTGGACAAACCACTTCGATGAATTAACCTTTTTGGCCACGTCTCGGGTTGAAAGGTTCGGGTTATTCTTAAAGTACTGCCTTATCTTCCGCGCCTTCTCTGGGTATTCCGTTTTCGGTTTTCGGCCGCTTCCATCGCTCGATGGTTTTCGTCTCCTGGAACATCTTCACAACGCGGGACACGGTGGAATGGTGGATCCCAATCTTCTTGTTTCGAATGCATCTTGAAAACTACTTGACAGATCGTGAT